>WYDI02003344.1:0-16764 GCA_009867235.2 Psittacus erithacus
CAGGGTGCCCAGAGAAGCTGTGGCTGCCCCATCCCTGGCAGTGTTCAAGGCCAGGTTGGGCACAGGGGCTTGGAGCAGCCTGCTCTAGTGGAAGGTGGCTGTGCCTACAGCAGGAGGTTGGAACTGGATGAGTTTTAAGGTCCCATCCAACCCAAACCAGCCTGGGATTCTGAATTGGAAGTTGAGCAGCATACTCCACATCTAGATGGTTGGAGTTGGACCTCTGAAGGTCCCTTCCCACTTTAACTGTTCTATGATTCTATGAAGTCTGACCTCCTGACTTGTCTTTTTCTAGTGACTTGCCTCTCATGCCACTTCTCTGCCTATTTAAATGCATGCTGCTTTCCAAGTTTTCTATTTCAAAGACCCTGAGATTTCTCCCTTTTGGAAAGAAACTTCCTTCCCCTGCACTAGTTCATTCCCCATGCTGCCTTGCCTATGAGAAGGGATATACATGGGGGGTTGATAACCCACTCTGTGCCTTCTTGCCATCTGTACCGAAGCCCTTTCCAGTCCCAACAAGCAGCAAAAGGAGACTGTGAAAGGAATAGAAGGAAGCCAAGCCCTCAACCCACCCATCCGTGCCTTTTCTCAAGGTCACCTGCAGGCATTTGACAGATTTTCTCCTCGTTTAAGCAACAGAGGAGCCTTTCCAGGAAGGAAACAATTTCCTCGAGGGCGAAGGAACCAGAATTATCCATTTGGAAAAACGCTGCCTCGTCAAGCTTGACACATACAACAAAGGCAGCTGTCCTGCAAGAGTGATGGAAGCACAGCAGGCAAGAGAGCGGAATTCCACACAACAGCCTTTGGAAGGATAAAATATTCACCATCAATTGCAATGCCACTCGGGACCCAGCATTCAAAGAGCAGAGAAGAAAGCAGAGCCTCAGCAATGACATTTGGCTCCCAACCACAACTTGCTGCCAGAGCCCCAAGGAGAGGTGAGAGGCCAGCACAACCCTCCAGCAGCAAGGATCCACCTCCCATCCTGCTCTTATAACCAGCATCTCCCCCAGTATTTCACCAAGGATATTAATATCTTCAACTCCATTTTGCTAAGCAAAAAGAGAAATTAGAGATGGTGTAGTGGAAGGTGTCCCTCCCCGTGGCAGGGGATTGGAACTGGATGAGCTTTTAGGTCCATTCCAACCTAAACCAGTCAGGGATTCTTTGAATAGATGAGGATGCAGAAGACTTCCACAAAGTCTCAAAGGAAGCAGCAAGGAAACATCTTCTTCTAGATGGGGGAATCACCATTTTTAACTCAAGATGAAGCTGCTTTAGCAGGGAGATCAGAACAATGTTTGACACCAGTGATGGAGCCAGCTACCTGCATCCCATGAGCTGAAGCTCACATCAGCTCTTCCTCTGCACAGATTGAGCAACCAACCACCCAGTTACACACAAGTTACTTGTTCAGCCTGTATCTGTTCACACCCTGCACTAGTGACACAGAGGGGACTACATCCACCCTTCAGCATAGAAATCCATCACCTGCTTCCTGACTTGTTCTGCCTTTTCCCTTCCTTTCTTCCTTTGTCTCCCCCCAGCTGCCCGGATTTCCCACAGAAGGTGAATGCTTCCCATGGAAATTGCACTTTTGGATGAAAACCCAAGTTTCTGTCAAAAAAAACCCCATTTCCCTGTAAAAGTTCTCCACCAACTCCAGTAAGCAACAATAACACTTGGATCTGAAGAGCCCGCGGCTTGGTTTTGTTGTTTGCAAACTCTGCTGGAGGCTTTGCCCACCTGTAGTTCTGATTTCATTGCTTTGTTCCTGGCTGTCAAACTTCATCTCTTCTCTTTTTCCACCCTAATGCCATATGTTGCCTAATGAAAAAAGTCTCCATGTTCACACCTGAAATGAGAGTTCTGGGCGAGTGCTCATCTACAGAGCCCTCATGGAATTTCACTCACCAAAAGGCAAGAAAAGGGCCTTACAGAAGAGAGAAGAGACCCTTTTCTTCTCACCTCCCTATGCCTGTTCTATAGAAGCTGCCTTTCAGCAGAGGTGCATGGAAATGTGAAGTATTAAAAGGGTGAGAAGAGGGTTTGGGCCATGAGAACTGTGCCCTGGGCTTCTCCCCTCTAAGAGTGGGTATGTGGCAAGGCTGCCTTGCCTAAGCTGAGGAGCCCTTTAACTGTAAAAAGGAGCCAAGATCTTCTTCACCATGCCTCTTTTTGGAGGTGACCTTGCTGCTGGAGCAGATTCCCTATCCTATTTGATTTACCAAGTCCCCTTGTCTTCCTAAAGGGCTGCAAAGCAGGTATCTGCAGCCTTGGCAGAGCCCCACACCCCAGTAAAACTCTTGCAATGGGGTCAAAACCTCTTGCAATGGAGATGACACCTCTTGCAATGGGGTCAACGCCTCCTGCAACGGAGATGACAACCTTTGCAATGGGGATGACTCCTCTTGCAATGGAGGTGACACCTCTTGTGGTGGGGATGACACCTCTTGCAGTGGGGATTGGCGCCTCTTGCAATGGGGTGATGATGCCTCTTGCAATGGGGTGATGACGCCTCTTGCAATGGGGATGATGCCCTCATGCAGGCCACTCTCCAGCAGGCACCACACATGCAGCACCTCTGCCAAAAGCCCTCCCAAGCAACACCCGGATACAGACAGAGCAACATCATGACTCAGTGGCAATGACTCTGCTCGGCAGCACCCGATGTCCCCAACACCACTGAGGATTCATGCCAAGGACAGGAAGTTCCAGGTGCTTCCAAGGAAATCTGACACACTTTTGCAGGAGAACTTGAAAAACCAGGGAGCACACTGCTTGCAATAAGGGCTTAAAGTGCCTGCAGGGGGGTAAAACGGACACTTCTCTGATTTCTTGTCCGAACAGCTGAGTGGAGCATGGAGCATCATGGGGAGAGGCACTTGGGCTGCCTTCACGTTCCTTCTTGGCACATGCAGCACCACGCAGCAAGGAAGGAGACCCAGCAATCCGGATGGCAGAGGCTGCACCCAAATCATTCGCAACACCTCACCATGGCCCCAAAATACTTTGCAAAGGACAAAGAGATCCAGTTATTGCACCTCCTCTTTCCTTGGGGGAACATGCAGCCCCGAGCCTTGACAGAAAACATCATCAGGGCAACCAGGATTGTGTCCTTCCCAGCTCCTCAAGGCCAGTGGGGCAGGAATGAGAAAGAGATGCTGGGGAGGAAGGAAAGCAGCCCGACAGCAGAGCTGCTGGATGTAAAGCAGCAAAGCGAGGTGCTGCAGAGGAATATGTAAGTCCTGGAGGTGGTCCTGCAAGAAACGATTCTGTTTTGACAAGGAGGATGGTGCAAGGTGGGGAACTATTATGTTTCCATCACGCTGATTTCAAAGCCTCGAGCAGACGTCAGTGAGCAGCAGCACCCGGAGCGATTCCCGCAGCCCCCGCGGGGCACAGGGACCCTTCGCTTCCCACCACTCTGTTTCCACTAGCAGCCCACTAGGACTTCACAGAGAAACTGCCTCTGCCATGTCAAGGATAGAGGAAGAACAGGTTGAGAATGCATTTTGTTTACGTGTGGGCAGCAAGACTAAGGGAAAAGATTTATTTAAGACATCAGGAGATGTTCTGAGCCCCTTTTCCCCCCCTCCTCCATCCACTTTGCAGCAATCAGGTGTTTTCCTTCCCAGCGTATCCTTTGACAGGAGCTCAGATTGCTTTTTTTGCCTCCCCCTCAACACCTCAACACTTGAAACTCGGGGGCAGACCCAAGTCAAAGAGGAAGGCACCCTGGGTTTGGGTGCAGGGCTCTGCAGCCCTGCTGAGGCTGCAGCGGCGTGAGCTGCTCTCCTGTCACACGGGGAGAAAGGACAGAGCAAGGCAAAGCAAAGAAGATCAAAAAGACTGAAAATTGGATCCATTTATTTTACTTCAACCTTCCCCAACAGCTGCTGGTTATTTACCATTATCTCTCCTTGCAGTGTTGGTGTTGAGCTGGACAACCCTCCGCAGGCTGTTAACAGCCTGTGATTACCAAGTAGCGCAGAGCTTGCTGCAAAAGCAGGCAGCACAACCAAGATCCTTCGTGCCAGAGACACAGCCAGCCTCCCGCAGGGAAAGAGGGGAGTAAAGGGGAGAAAGAGCCCTGCAACATGCTGAGATCCTGATGAATCCTCCTCCCAGGCACCCCCAGCACCCAGTTCAGAGCTACCCTGCTTAGATATTTCCCCTTCAGAAGGATTCTTGCCAAGGCAGAGCTGCATCTCTGCTGCTTGCCAAGGGGCACATTGCTCAGGTAAAGGGTATTGCTGCATATGTCAGCTAGCTCAGATGCTTTATTTGCCCAAGGTAGTATTTGTTTGGCCAGGGCAGGAGAGGGCACATGCAGCATCTTCTGGTTTATAAGGATATATTGCCCCTTGGGAAAAGCTTTAACTAGCTTGCACCATCAACCGTGGAGGAAGGAGCACTGGGAATGACCTGCTGCAGTGAATTTCACAGTTAATCTATGATTTCCTAGTTAGCTTTCAACAGCAGGACAAGGCACTTCACTGTTAACCCCAAGTTCCCAGAGACACGGAGGATGAATCCAAACTCATTCCCATGAAAGCCCCACTCCTGCCGAGCAGAAATGACAGACAGCTCGGATGGGTCCCGCTGCAGAAATGTGCCCATCGCTTCCACCCAGAGGCAGGCGATGTGGTTCAGCACAAACAAATTAGATTGGAGCAACGTATGCCCCCAAAGCTGCAAGCTCAGGCACTGCGGAAGCAAATCCAACCACATGAGTTAAGGGGGGGCAAAGACAAGGGGCTGCTATCCACATCTGCCTTGGTCTTGTTTTCCAAGCAATCCCTACAAATTTGCACACTCCTAAAGCCAGGCTTTTCCCCTGGGGATTAGTCCTGTATCTCAAGCCAGATGTAAAACATCCCTGCTGAGCCCCTTCAATGCTGCAATCCCACCACCTTTAAACCCCATTTACTGCACTCTCAGAGGGCACACAGCTGCTCCAGGACTGACCCATCATCATCCCATCTATCTCAGGCAGGTCAATGCTCTGTCACCCTTCCTACCCCTCCCCACAAAGCAGAGGGCTCCAGAGGGAGCTGCGGGTGCCATTCTGAGATTTATGGCCTCTTTATTTATTTATATTGATTCTTAAAACTCTTTCTAAAGGGGGAACCAAAGTGCACAATGACTCCCCTGGGGGCTAGACAGTGATTAGTGCTTAATGCATCTGCTATTGCTCATGCAGCTGGGGACACCCAAGCACCATGCAGACATCCAAACTGGGCTGAAACTGGGTTGAACCCCCTTACCCGAGCAAGCCTCTGCTTTCTGAAGGCAGAAAGCCAGCATGGGACCACACCACCTCCATCCCCATGGCCACCAGGGTCCTGCACAAGCTCCTAACTTGCCTTGTAGCTCCTGAAAGTCCCTCTGAAACCTTCATCCTTAAGCTTAAAGCTTAAGGAAGCTTAAAGTTCTGTCTTTACAGCCCCGCTGTGGTTCAGAGTAAGTTGTTGCAATGATTAATTACCTTCTCTTCAAAAACTGGATGCCACTTCTATTGTAAATGAGTCCAGCTTCACCTTCCAACACCGAGTCCTGATAGACTCTTTGCTGCTAGATTAAAGACCTGTCTATTTGCAGACACTTCTCCCCCACAGACAAATATGCAGACCACAACCAAATCACCTCTTAACCTCCCTTTGATAAACTAAGCAAGCAGAGATGCTTCCTTGCACTCTAAGGCAAGACTTAGATGCTTCAAGTTACCTACATCTTTGTTTCGAACCAAGGTGGTTTCTTTCCTCCCATCCTCCTTTGAGAAACCCTCTCTGGAGCTGTGCACAGCCCCTCTATAAAGGTGCTGTTCATATACACAACACCACCTCCAAGCACCATCTATTCCTTGCGTGTTCCCTGAGATGCTTCTTGCCCAAAGGATTTCTATTTATATTGGAAGAGCGACACAGGCTAAGGGAAAAGAAGGATTATTATTCCTGTTGTCTAGATGAAGGAACCGAAGCACAGAGATGAAGTGATCTGCCTAAGGTCATGCAGAGTTTGAGGAGCTGCCTGTTCCTATCCATGGCGATAGTTATTTAGCAATAGGAGTATTGATAGATGGCAATAAACAACATGGTTCAGCTCCTGGATCTCGCTACTCTGATGATACTCCAGGCACTCATCCAGCCCTCATTGTCCTGAAAACAGGATTCATCACAGAGGTATACAAGCGACCTGGGATGAGAGGCTGCTCGTGGGGTTTTCCATCACAGGGAAGAAAGGAAAGACCCTGCCTGAGCACCTAGACAAAGGGAAAAGCCTGATTTCCCACTGGCTCCAGGTGGCTATTCCAACAGCCCCATCATCGAGAAACACGCAGATCGACTTCCAGCAGCCACCTGGATCATGGAATGGTTTGAGTGGGAAGGGACCTTAAAGCTCAAGCAGCTCCATCCCCCTGCCACGGGCAGGGACACCTTCCACTAAGGTTGCTCCAAGCACCTGTGTCCAACCTGGCCTTGAATCCTCCCTCCAAACGCACTGGCTGCAGTTGCTTGCCTCTCTGATGCCACACCAAAGGCGGGGGGCACCTCTGCCTATGTAAAGCCTTTGGAAAGCAAGTTGTGATTCTTCTTGTGCTCTTCAAAGTGGAGACAATCCTATTCCCATACATAAGCCCCCTGCAATCCTCCCTGATCACCCTGCTCCAACACAAACACCCATGGTTGGCTTTCCCATCTTCCTGGTGACTCAGGGAAGCTGGAAAAGGGTTATTTTTCCCTTCCCATCCAACACCTTTCTCCCCCCTAAAGCTTTCAGAGGCCAAACATGACAGGCAGCGGAGATGGCAGCCTGGGTGCTGAATTAGCAGCACTACATTCCGCTCCTGGCAGGATACTTCCGATAGCCTCGGAGATTAACACAGCCAACAGAAGCAATTCTGTTCTTCATGCTGCCAAGTACCCATGGCCAATACGGTTCTCCTCACTTCTCCTGACACAGTCCCACTTCATTCTCCTAAGCTGCCGATTAGGCAGTCAAAGGAGATCAGAAAACATCCCAAGCATCCACGTCGCTTTGCTTACTCCTCACTGACAAGCTGACAGGGAGAGATCCCAGTTCAAAAGGAAATGGGCCAGCACAGCTCAGGAAAATTGCATTTTAATTCACTTTGGGTTGTTTTTTCTCTCCCCTTTTTGCCTTTTTTGTTCCTTTCTCTTTTTTTCTGCGATGCAGGTGAATTCATTTTCATAAACTATCAGTTCCCATCAAATCCATCGCATCCATCTCTCTCTATACAATCCCTTCAGCAGAAGATCTCGCTCCCACTCTGCCTTCCACAGCTGTGTCAGAGCGAGCAGAAATACCAAGCGTGGGTGGCACTACGAGTTCCCAGCTCTCTCTAGATGTGAATATCACTGAGCTTAAACGTCCTCGCCGTTCCATCTGAAACATATGGCTTTAATGTATCACCAGTCACTTCCCATCAAGATCAAAGTTTAAATAGATCTGTGGATTAGGACAGGAACAGCAGGTGCTGCTCATGGGTCCGAACCAAGGGATCCAGCTCAGCAGCACAACAGGGTTGAGCTGGGATGAAGGGATGCTCCGCAGCTGGAGCACAGCTGTGTGGAGATGGACAGAGGGACAGGTGTTTGGGAATGAGGTCAATCCAACTGCTGCACCCCTCAATCGCCACCCTTCCACAGATACAGCGCAACATCCCAAAGATGCTCATATCCATCTGGGAGCATCCACAGCAGCACAAGCTGATGCAGGCAACATCCCCCAGCTCCATGCCCCAGCAGGACTGGGGGAAGGAAGGACCCGGAGGAAGGTGGGGAGCCTGACTGCAAGAAGGGATAAAACCAGGTCTGCTAGGACCTCCATTTTGCTGGTGTTCACTGCTTGCTCCTCCCAAAGAGGCCTCCTTATGCCCCTCTTTCATCTCACCCTTTTCCTTTTGTTACCCTCTTTCCAGTCACAACCTTGCTCTCAAGAACTCGGTTTCTCTCCACTTTGTAGACAGCTCTTTCCCTTTCATCAGGGCCTCCAGGGACTTGAACAAATGTCAGAGTCTTGCCCGTGGCTACTGTGGACCAGGCAACGCCAGCAAGGCAAAAATCAAAGCAAGGAGATGATGCTCAGGCTGTGGTTCTCATGCACATCTCAAGCCCCAGCCCGCTGTGGGTGATGAACCACAGTGGGATCAACCAGACTGGAGGTGAGCAATGGACCTCTTGCACTCAGCCTTCAACTACAGCAGCAAGTCCAGTTTCCCTCCTTCAAATGACACTTCCCCCAGGTATTTAAGCCTCAACTCAATGATTTTACCAAAGTCTCCAGTGAATTAAAACTCCTTTTTAAGTGCTCAGTGATACCATTTGCTAAGTTACGTGGCTTAATTGAGAATAGGTTTCTGCCTGGATAGTGAGACGTAATAAAGGAAACACGAAACAAACCAGACCTTGCTCCCTTCTGCTCTCTTTTTTCCCCCTCTCCAAAACTAAGTTATTTATACTTTAATTAAAGCGAGCACAGTGGGACTCTGGAAGTGAGTTTGGCCATGGAGCGTAGTCTCAGCTCGGCTTGGAAGATAAACAAGCTCCAATACCCTCCGCGTGGCCCTTCACCGAGGAACGCAAGGCTCACGCTCACAATTCATCTTAAACCATAGCAAGATGATGCCCATTAGAAGGGAGAGGAGGGGTGTTAATGAGATGAAGTGTGAGAAGGAGGGGGGAAATGAATAAAAGCACCAGCATGAATAGCACATGAGAGGCGAATGAAATAATGACTCTGCTCACCATTGTTACACCATTACAATAAATTCCATGCAATTCCTAAAGGCCAACCCGATTTCTTCCCTACTTGCTGCTTCTTTTTCTCTCTTCCTCCCCCCCCTCCCCTTTTTTAAGTTCCTTTTTACAGTTTCAGAATTATGCTTTAATTAGCATAACATTTAAATTAGCGAATGGAATCTTAATTAGCTGAGGAAATCGACTTTTGTTGGAGTGCTTGCTAAAACAAATAAATCCTCTTCCTCTTTCAAGAGCCATTTGCTTATGGCACATTTAATAGCCCAGTGTACCATAAACAATTGGAGACAAGGAGAAGTAATTAAATTAGAAAACATGCCAACAGAAGTACCCCAGTCTGGCCTCCTGGAGCTACAAGAGGATAATGCAAAGCTTCCTCCAGCAGGAAAAGTGGCCACGCTGGGTCTCTTCAACTGTTGTTTGCACAACTTCAGGCTCGGGTTCAATATTGGAGCCCCACAGGGTTTGAGCCCTCACCCAACGCGCTCAAACGCTCACAGGAAAGGGCTGTGGGAAGTTCAGCCAAAGAGAAAAGCCCACAAATGGTGTTTTCTCTCATAGAAGAGCCTTGCTGGAGAGAAAGCCCACGGTGATGAAGGTCTGGATGCACTGGGGAAGGGTGGGACAAGAGCCACAGGTTGCAGAAACTTCTTCAGCTGCTGGGGTTGAAGGAGAGCAGCAACAACACAAGAGAACCAGGTTCTTGGTTTGATCTAGCTCTGCCCTGCGCCTAGTCCCTCTCCCTTGGGTAGGAAACATCTCCCCCAGCTTTAGCCACCTGCAAGCTGGGCATCCAGCTTCACCACCAGCACCTGAACAAGGAATTCATCTCATCTACCCTGAAAATGTATTTTCTGATATGAGCAATGCCCTCATTGGGAGGCTCTTCTCTTCCCTTGTGCCGAAAGAGTGTCAAGGCAGGTAGCTCAGGCTACAGCAATCATGTTTTGCCTTCCCCACACTATAAACACCACAAATTTTTCCCACTTCTAAAACAGTAGGGTCTTTCGTTAGTATTTAAATACGAGGCTTGTGGATGGAAGAGCTAAGACAGACAGCACCATGCAACACCCACCCAAGGACCCCAGCAGTGGTTCTGGGCATCCTTGGGAGGATCCTGCCCTCTGCTCTGCTCTGGTGAGGCCCCACTTGCAGCACTGTGTGCAGTTCTGGTGTCCTCAGCATAAGGAGACAGAGCTGTTGGAGCAAGTCCAGAGGAGGCCACAAGGGTGCTGAGGGACTGGAGCACCTCCTGTATGAAAATAGGCTGAGAAAGTTGAGGCTGTTCAGCCTGGAGAAGAGAAGCTGCGTGGAGACCTCAGAGCAGCCTCCAGTGTCTGAAGGGGGCTACAGGGATGCTGGAGAGGGGCTCTGCATCAGGGACTGTAGCGAGAGGACAAGGGGTGATGGGTTCAGACTGAAACAGGGCAAGTTCAGGTTGGAGATAAAGTTCCTTATTGTGAGGGTGCTGAGGCGCTGGCACAGGGTGCCCAGAGGAACTGTGGCTGCCCCATCCCTGGCAGTGCTCAAGACCAGGTTGGACACAGGGGCTTGGAGCAACCTGCTCTAGTGGAAGGTGCCCCTGCCTGTGGCAGGAGGTTGGAACTGGATGAGCTTTAAGCTCCCTTCCAGCACAAACCACTCTGGGATTCTATGATTCTAAGAATAATAGTCTTAGATCTCCTGCATTCCCAGCTTTTAAAGACAAGCAGCAATATTCTCAGTCTATAGAGGTGGGAAACAGAAATACCTAAAGGAGGATGCTCTCATACATCTTCCTCTGCATTGCAGAGGACTGGAAGACCACTGCACTCAAAGCATCCTGTACTGAGAAACAAAGTCCTGGGTGGCCCTACTTGTGGGAATGCCTCTTTCCAGAGTCCTATTCTCCAGCACAACCCCAGGAGCTGAAGATGGAGCATTTCCAGCAGCAAGGCCGCTCTATCCCGCTCCGGCCAGGCAACTGCTGAGAGCAATAAAAGTTTAATGGCTCCCAGTGGGTCGATTCAGAAAGAATGAAAACGCTATAAATCCAGCATAGTGCTTATGTGGAGCTTAAAAACAAACTGCTCCAATCACACTTAGCCAAGTCGTCCAGTCTTCACAGAAGACAGGGATGAAAATGAAAGATTTAACCTCAGCCATGCCTTGGGCAGCATTTGGGTAGGGCAGAACAAACAGAGTTTGGGCTCACTGCAAGGTTTTCTTGGGGTTGCTTTTACTTAGTGGGATGGAATCTTGTGTACATGCATCCCTCACACAAGAACTCACGCTCAAAGGCGTCACCAGGACTCACCAGGCTGATCAACTGTGAGAAACATGTAAAATCAAGCAAAACACTCCTGGCTTTCCAGGCAAATTAGCTGTGCTTAGAAGCCCCTCCTTAAAGCTTTCCTACATGGAAGCTTCCCCATGCAAAGTTATGCCGTACCCACTGCCTCATTTCTCCTCTGGGTGCATTATAATAGCCAACGATTTTCAGTAGCAGCCACTTTCAAGGAAGATGCTCTATTATGGGTCTAACCCAATCGCGGCTGCCACACTCTCTTCATCTTACCTCTCCTTCTTCCCTGCTTCACTACACAGCTGCAGACTATGGTACCACCTTCGTGGGAGGATGGGAAAAGCAGAATTCCTTGTGTAATCACTGTCTCTGACTGCAAAAATGCCTTCAGAGCTGAGCTGCTCCAGCCAAGGCAAAGGCACACCAGTGACCTGTCCATCTTGTGTCCACTTGTGCTAATAAAGCAAGGGATGTAGATGGCTGCAAATCACGATTAGCTTCTGCTTTCTGGCTGGGGAAAAGAGTCAATTGGCAGAAAGAAGCCAAAAATCAGCTTTTTCCACCCACATTCTCCTGTGTCATCCTCTGGGTTCACAAGTTATTTCTTACTCCCTAGCAACCTGTTCTGTCCTCAGCAGAAAGAGCCATTAGGTGGCAAGGGGAGGACAAGAGCAGCGTTTCACAAGTATGCCAACACGTGTCTTTACCTGACCTGAGGGTCTGCAGATCCTCCAGATCTCTTGGAAAACCCATGGCATGAGCAACACAACCCTTCCTGAGCCCATCAGATATTCCATCATGAATACCCAGGGAATTCAGGCTCTTTTCCACTTGAAACCAGGTCAAAACCTCATCTTCATTTTCCCTTTCGCATGCATCCACCATCAGCATTGACAGCAGAGCCCAGCCAAAGCATCCCACACAGCCAGCTCCCATGAGATACCTGCTGTACCTGCAGTGCAGGGCTGAGGAGATAAAACAAGTGATCTTTGCTTCTAATCTCTGAGAGGGTATCTTCAATAGGAAGAGGGTGTTTGTTACTGCTGGGATAAGGACATCCGGACTAAAGGCAGGCTCCCCTCCAGCATCTCCCAGCTACAGCTTTTCTTTGCACCCACAGACCAATAATGCTTCATTTTTAATAGAAACCCTTGTTTAATCCTTTGACCCACCACTTCTAAAGGTCAGAAAGCTCCCGAGATACCCCGCACATAACCACAGCATTGCACCACATGAATATCCCTTTGCCAGCCAGCAGCGTTCTTGCCTCAGAGATTAATGGTTCATGTCGTAGTGATTCTAATTACCAAAGTTAGGTGTATATTACAGTCACAGAAGCTGAGCTGGCATAAAACAAGCTGTGTCCTCATCCCAAATAACACTTTTCATAGGTGTACATATACACAGAACAAAAAACCCAATAAAACCCCAATAAACCAACAAGAGACTCTCTTCTGGTAGAATACCAAATGGTAACCAAATTCCATATTGCAACCACTAAAACTTTCTCCTTCGGATACTCCCAGCTCTAACCTACTTTGCTGGGGCAGGGGATGCTCAGGATACAAGATGGTATGCAGACACCAGCTAGGATGCTGCAGCAGAGCAAAACAAGCTGGAGCTGGAGGGATGAGGCGTGTGATGGAGAGCAAGGCAAACCCCTGCCCAACACCTCCGTTCTTTCCACACCATGAAGCCAGCTCTGCTATGCATTTAATTTTTTAAGTAGTTTTCACTGCCCTGGAACGCAGACACCCAAAAAAGGCCCGGCTTCATCCCCTAAGCCATTATTTCAGCAGTATTTATGGCTTTCCAAGAACAAACAAACCTATCACGCCGAAGCCTGCGCATTAATGGCACAGCCTCGGGATAGATGACTTTGGGGAAATCACTGCGGCAAGCGCTGAATGGTGATGGATGGGGAAGGAAAGAAGGGGAAAGGAAAGGAAAACCAGCAGGCTGCAGAAACAGGGGGGCAATTTTGTGGTTTGAGTTGAGTCACACCTCCTTGCTCCAGTGATAAATTTGCTCCATTAGGCCTATAAACCACACTTTGCCATCACCGCACTGCAAAGTACGGGCTCACACTCGGTAATGACCCTCTCAAGGCAAACGCATGCCCAAAACAAGCCCTTTCCAAAATGCCTAATAACTCCTTCTGCAGTCAAACCTGGACTCAGGCTTTAGTGATTCCTCCATGCACTGCAAACCTCCAGGTAAAAAAAGCCCTTTTGCCGCATCCCAAACTGCACCAACACTTGTGAGCTTCCCACCACACAGCCCTTCAATGCTCAGCACAGTGTTTCCTTTACATGCATTTAATGAACAGCAAAGGGCTGGCATGGAGCTGATGGGAGTCAGGGCTCCTCACTGACCACTCGGCTTCAGGCAAGTGATTTTTCCCCTTGTTCCTATTTTCCCCAAGCTGCATCCTGAGGATTCTAATCCAGCTGTGCCTCACAGGCGAGCAGAGAGGATTAATGTGCCTTGAGGTCCACCAATGGAAAGATGCTGATTCCCTCAGACACAAGCCCTGACGTCCTATCTTAATCCTGGGCTGCAACAGGAGCATTACTTTGGGATCTCACCCCGTGTTATTAAAGCACTCCAGATGGTTTTGATGGGGAAGAGACATCCGTTGTGATACCCCAGCTGACATCTCAGCGTCTGCAGGAGCATCACAGGGAAAATCAGACTCCCACCAGAGTGTTTGTGCAGCAAAGGGGGAACTGGGGAACTGAAGCAGAAAATCCTCCACGACTGCTCTAAACTAATAATTGCCCAAACACTGGCTGGTAGCAATAGGGAAACCAAACGAAACCACAAAGCAATGCCTGGCTTTAAAACCCACTCTGCTCCTTGACCCAGAGGCACCAGCTCTGCTGCCGCCCCAGGGAGGTGACCAAGCCACGGGACACAGAGTCCAGCCCTAAATGAAATGCCGCCAGAGCCAGCTCACCCAGCCCAGGCACTCCATGGGCAGGGGAGATGAGCTTGCTCCAGCTCTCCAGAGCTTGCTCCCTCCAGCGCATCCATCTGCATCACCATTCCCCCCATCCCTACTTAACTTTCCTTTCTCTGTGCTTTTGGGTCTCCCCTTTCCACGTGCTCCTTTCCTCATGCTCTGCCCCTCTTCTCCCCTTGCCATGGTTGCACAGATCCTGCTTATGGTTCAAGGTTATTTACAGGCATTTCCCTCTTCTCTGCAGCTCTCTATCAGCATTCCAGAGGGAGGGAAGCCAGCCAGAGCCTGCATCCAAGTACAAAGCCACCTTGTGCACACTGGTCAGAGGCAAGAGAGCTGGGTGAGAAAAGAAAACTTGCTTTTCCTCTAAGGAGGAAACCTCTAAGGAGGTGCTGCAGGGCGGTCCCTATCCCAAGCTGAGCCTGGATTCCGGGAAGCATCCCACTTCCCAACGTGCGGCCCAATTTGGATGGGAAGGAGAGGCTGCCAGCCTCCACCCGCATCCTGCACAGACCTGGGGAAAGAGATGTCACCGTGATGATGAGCAAGCAGATAGTGCGGCCGTGAGCAGCAGAGGCAGGGGAAGCTCCTAATGGAGACCAGATGAAGGGGAAAGCTGGTACTGGGAGCAGGCAGGCTGCCCTGGAGGCGGGAGCAGGCGGTCACGGCAGCCTAACCTTCAATCACTGCGAGGCAGTGGTGCTTGGCTGCGAGCAGAATAAAGAGAGATCACTGCGGCCTTTTAAAGAGCAATATCATCTCGTGTTATTGCCATCCAGAGCAGCAGACAGAGAGGCTCGACACAGCAGGAGGGCTTAGGAGGAGTTTGGCTGCTCTGGAAAGCTTTTTGAACCGTGTTGGCAGAGCATCCCTCTGTGTCCTTCCCTGCCAACCAGGGAATGGTTTTCCATAGGTGAAGCTAATGAGGCTGATCATTCACCGATGCTGCTTGGCAAAATGCTGTGGAACTTTTGCTCATGGACAAGACCAGAGCAGTCTTACCCCAGACCTTCATTATCATTCTGGGTTTTGATGACTTTGGTTTCTCCCTCTGCATCAGCAAGTCCCTCCTGCCAGCTCCTGCCAGCGCAGATGATAGCGCAGACTCCACAAAGAGAGGAAAATAATACCCAGGACCAAAATGACTCGGCAGAGCAGTGCCAGAGCCACATTTCCTTTCTCTCCTTCTCATGGGAGATGAACAAGGACTTTTTAGGGGATCACTAGCCTGTGGGACAGATAAGATGCTTTTCTAGCTAAGAAACCCTGCCTGGATGGCTGCAGATGGAGGTGGGTGGCAAGCACATCACTTGAAAAGGCACCTTGGAGTCAGAAGGCACTATTTGGGTTAACCTAAGCTCACCTCCAGCCAAGAGCTCCTGTTTGAGCCAAGCTCTCCCAATGTGTCCACCTGCTGTGAAACCTTCTCAGCCGCTTATTTTTGGCTATCAGCAATAACACTGACTCATGATGCTTTCACAACTACAGTAATGCAGGTCACAGTGATGCTCCTGGAAGATTTTTGCCATCGTTTCTATAAGACACCTTCCCCTTTGAGAAGACTTCTATGAGTTTGGAGGAGTCTACACTTGAACGTACAGCTCTGAACACTACAGTCCCCTTGAGTGAGGGACCAGCTGCCTGGCAGTCAGGTATCCAGCACCAACCCTCATTTTGGGGTCTTCTACATTCCACTGCAGCCCAAATGAAGACTAATGATGACGGTCCCACCCCTCCGCTGCACGCAAGAGCATCTTCTCCTTGAAGTGAACTATGAAGACGCAGAAGGCAATAACCTTTAAAACTCAGCTTCCTCTGCAAATCAAGCCCACGTCTGACCCTGTGGCAAGAGAACAGCTCAACTGATGATAAGGAAAAGAGCAGAGCAGGCAAATTTAGTTCGACTGGATTATGGGAGACCAGCGCTCCCCAGGTTCTCCATCGAAGGCTCGTCAGGAGTCTGCAGCGAGCTGTTCCAAGAAGAGGCAATAATTGAATTTGTTTTCATTTAATTTGAAGGCCCTTTAATTAAAAGCCAAGCTTGTGTGTGCAGAGAGATAAAGCTGAGCACGTGGACACCGGGGGTAATTTGGGTGCTGAACGCCATAATTAATTGTCAACGTGGAGGTCAGGAGATGGGCTCTATCTCCCCGCAATCAGTGCAGCACCCTGGTACCCCCAGCCCACCAGCATGGGCTCGCCAGCATTGGGAACGCTTAAGTGATTTTTGAAGCTTTAATAGCAATTATAGAGCAGCGTGGAGGTTAATTTGCAGAGTTCATTCATCAGAGAAATAAACACGTCAGCAGAGAGGGGAAGCAGAGGAGCCCGCCTCGGAGATGGAGAAGGCTGACCTCGGCGCAGATGTTTAACCAGGGAACTGGGGACAGTGGTCGGGATTCTCAGCCCTGGCTCTTCAAAACCTCAGCTACTCACTCTGAGGCTCCTGCTAGCCAAAGCTAGATATGCCTCGGCTCCACGTGGTGGTAACTGGATAACAAGACCATATCACTCTCCAGCTGGTAACTCTGGTCCTCTTGGTCCTCCTACTTCCCTGCAATCTCAGCTTCCCATAGACTGGTTTGGGTTGGAAGGGACCTTAAAGCTCATCCAGCTCCAACTCCTGCCACGGGCAGGGACACCTTCCAATGGACCAGGTTGCTCCAAGCCCCTGTGTCCAACCTGGCCTTGAACACTGCCAGGGATGGGGCAGCCACAGCTTCTCT
>WYDI02003345.1:0-14189 GCA_009867235.2 Psittacus erithacus
ACACCTTCCACTAGAGCAGCTTGCTCCAAGCCCCTGTGTCCAACCTGGCCTTGAACACTGCCAGGGATGGGGCAGCTTCTTTGTGGTTTTATTATCAGTTTTTCCCCTTCTTTTACATTTAGTTCCTCTGAGCAAATCCCTGTTATTTCTTCAGAGCTCTATCCAGAACATGTTGCATCTTCAAAGCAAATGGATGGTTCAAACTCTGGTAATTAACTAGAATTACTGTCAGATGTTTCGTGATGCATTGACAGTGTCACCTCCTCTGGAACTCCCCTCCATCCCTAAAGCTCATCCCTGTCCGCAGGATGAGCTGTTCCTTGGGAATGGGAGAGCACCTGCAAGCATCATCACTTTGCAGAGGTACTCCCCAGGTAAAACAGCAGCAGTGAGTGACTATGTACGAAAAAGAAGGGGAGAAAGTGATGCGAGGAAGGGACCTGAGGAGGCTTTGAGAAAGCTCTGCTCCATCCCTAGCCCAGAACACACCAAACCAGGTAAAGCCTCACCTTGCTGGCTCCAGGCAAGAGGTGCAGTTTGACATAGGGATCCGCCAGGCCATTTGAGTCCATTGGTTTTAAGCCCTAAAAGATAATAAGGAAAGAATGGTGCAGGAATCCTCTTTATGCAGAGCCAGGGAAGAGAAAGCACTGCCCATGTAGCAACTGAGCAAAGAGCAGCCTCTGTCAGTGGCCAAGCTGCTTCCATCCCATTGCACTGGGAGCTGGGACCCACATGGGCTTAAATTGGTGAAAGAAGGGGAAAAAGAGGCACTTACTTTGGCCTTGATGAGGGTGCAGTGCAGGGAGCTGTTCTCCTGGTCATAGAGCAGGCTGAACTCCAGCGCTCCCAGTGTAGCTGATGGACAGAGGAGGAGGTGGAAACAGGACCTTGTTACAACCCCAGCCAACAACTGTGTGTAATCAGCCCTGATTAGTAATGATTAGAAGGATTTGTGGTTCAAATGTAAAAGCCATTTAGTGCACATGAAACTGCTGGCATCAGCCAAACTGCCACACACAGATCCAGCCAGACCCGAGAGCTTTGGTCATCAGAGCTTTATAGTGGTAGAACTGCCCACTTTGGGGCTTTTGACTTCAATATTCCCCAGACAAAGGAGGATGTAACCCATCAAACCCTTCTCAGGGCAATGCCACCCCAGGATTCAGGGGCCAGCATCTCCTCTCAAGGCTTGGGGCTTGGTGTTTAGCTCCCATTTGACTTGCTGGAAACCAGCTCACCACAGCCTAAACCACCCTGTGTCACGGCTCAGTGATTTGGTGCAAACCCTACTGAAGATCCCATGAGCTACGCTGAACTGAATAGAGACAGCCTGTGGGATGCTTACCCGAGCTCCAAGCAGCATTCCCCAAGGATTCCCCATTGCCAGAGACCCGCAACCTTACAGTGTGAGCCACAATCCTGCAGCAACCACCTCAAAATCCCAGTTTTCCCAAAGAAACCTCTCCCTCCCCTCTGGGTACATACTGCCTTCATCAGAGTCGTAGCTGTTGGCATCCTCCTCCTCTTCCTCCTGGGGTGGCTGCCGCTGTGGGGCTGCAGACACCGGCTGGATGGCAGATGCCTGTGGGATGCTGGATGCCGGTGGGATGCTGGATGCTGGCGCGATGGCTGATGGCTGCCGTGCCGGCCTCTCCTCCCTGGCGGAGGGCACGGTGTAGCCCCCTGTTCGCTCCTCCCTTGCTGCAGCCCGGGCCATCTCTGGGGGTCCCAGTGGTGGGCTCGCTGCAGGAGGAACCCCATTAGCCCCCAGCACACTCTGTGCTCCCCCAGCCCCTTGCATGCAGCTGAATTTACCTTGTCTCTCCGGGAACCGGCCTGCCGCACCGGGACCGGGTCTTCCTGCTGCCGGCGGTGCTGGGATAGATGCAGCGTTATCACGGCACTCACCTCTGTCCCTCCATCCCTGTCCAACCCAGCACCAGCACTGCCCCAAGTAGAGGGAACCCTGCCCATGGGTGTCCCCCCCACGGATGAGCATCCTGGCTGCATCCCCAGCGCATCCTACCTGAGGGCGCTGATGGACCAGGACTGGGAGCGGGGCTGGCAGCGGTTGGTGGAGGGGGCCGTGGGGCTTGCATGGAATTGGTTCTCTTAACACCTGCAAGGAGAAAGGAGAACGGAGAATCAGCAACAGCCCCGGGGGCTTTGCCTGTGTTGAGGAGGGGGTTAGAGCTGGAACTGGCCAGGGAAAAGCAGCAGAGAAGAGAAGTTGGCTGATGTGCTGGAGGTGGCTGTGATAACAGCTCAGCCACACATGCTTTTGGGGGCAGTGCTGCGGGGAGTGCATGCAGCCTGGGCTGGACCAAAGAGCACTTCATTAGGGTACCCCACGCTGTGCTGATTTGCCTGCAAAAGATGGAGACACAGGAGAGCCGGAACAAGGAGGGTGGATGTGGAACAAGGAGCTCGTATACACGGTTGCAGCCAGGCACTGGTCCGAGCTGGAAACTGACAAACCCATGAGCATCACTGCAATGCCATCACACCCTGTCCTCCAAACAGCAGCAATGCCTCAGGACCACCCCCTGCACAACGTCCCCCAGGGTGCATGCACATCCCAAGGCAGAAAGAGCACAGAGGTGCACAAGTGTTACCTGCCCAAACATGAATTGAACCACCAGCTCCCCCAGGAGCTGCCATTGAATATTCCTTTCTTTCTCAGGGAATTAAAGAGGATTTGGACATTTTCCAGCCATTTTTAGCTGCATCAGCCAAATGTGCAAGCTCAGCTCCTAGATGAAAAGTGGTCTCTGCAAGTGCCTCTGCCCTTCTGGAGGCATCTCCAGAGGATTCGGGTACCACTGAGCCCTGTCAGCCACCCGTCCCTATCACAGGCATTTACAATAGCTTGGAGCACATCAAATGTTCCTGAAACAAGAAACGACATCCCCATCCAGGCCCCCCGCCAGCAAAGCACAAGCTCCCACAGGCACATGTCTGCTCCTTCAGCAGCTCCTCAGGGGACACGTGCCCACCCCAGCAGTGACAGGGCGGCATCGCAGCATGCGAAATGCTTCTACTTTAGCGTCCCAACTTGGTTGCATTTCATCTCTGCTTAAAATTAGCCTGGTAAGCACTGAGCCCACTCCTCTCTTCACTTACAGCTCTCACATCATGCGTGTGGCTTTTTGAATTCATGTCTTTGCATGAGCCATAAGATACCCCTTTGCAGGGAAAAGCACAGCAGGATCCCTGGGACAGGGATTTCCCTTCACGCATTGCCCTGATCCTACCAACGCTCCTGACTTCACCACCACCAAACTCCATAGAGCAGCGTAAAACCTTGGTACCAGCGTTCTGCGACACGAAATCCCTCAGCATCCCTTAGCGCTGTACACTGGGCAGAGATAACCCTCGCAGGGCTGTTGGCTTTGTGCTCCCCAGTCCCCTCCTTCCAAGCACGCACAAGCACACGCAGCAGAGCGGCTCTCACCAGGGCTCCTGTTGACCCCGCTCTCGGCAGCGTAGTCGCGGCTCTCGATGTCCCCGCCGGTGCTCTCGCTGCCGCACGGGCCCTGCCTGCCCTCGGCTGCCTTGCGGCCGGGCGCCGCGTAGCTCCCCCTGGCAGCCGCTGTCGCATCGCTGCCTGCAGGGAGGGGGATAAAGGCCGCAGTGATGCTCATATCCCAGCCATGCACCCGTCCCCAGCACTGGCACTGGGAGCAGCCGCTTGGGTGATGCCCAGCCGGGGTGTCAGGAGAAGGATGGGTACAGCCACTGCAGCATCACGCCCAGAGCACCATCCAGCACCTATGCAGCAGCAGGAGGGCTCTGCACCATCAAACCTGCACATAGTGTTTGGGAAAAGACACAGCAAACCATGGGGATACCATGAGACACAAGAGTCCCAGAGGGGACAAAAACCCAGCAGTATCCATCAACTGGTCCTCAGCACACATCAAACCCCTAATTCATTACAGCTCCATGTCCCCAGGACAGGGGGCTCATATTTTCTTTTTGCTGATCATCTTCCATTTATTAGCGAGACCATGGTGACAGCTGCCTTCACCTTTCACTTCCATCCACCAGCAGCAGCCACCCCAGCAGATAAATCCCAGCCACACACTCCAGGGTGCCGAGACCGCTTCACAGTGATAAATTGCAGCCCACAGATATGATGGGAAAGGTCTCAGTGCTCACCTGGCTTGTGCCAGAGACTGGAGGTATAAATCTTTGCTGTGACATAAATGGGATGTTTATCCTTGGCTGGGCTCTCAGAGTCACTGGGCACAAGGAGAAAGTGAAACGCAACAGACTGGAGGTGGGGGAGAGGAGAAGGGTAGAGATGCTGTGATGCTGAGGAGGAGGGAGGAAGGGAATGAGCATCCACCACCAGGAGCCCCGTGGTGCACAAATAGCGATGCCATAAGTAATTTTCCAAGGGAGCTTTAGGAAAATCATGGGCATGTCACGAGCACGCTGACAGGAGAGACCTGACAAGCCCTCCCCAAATGGTGGCTTAATAAAAGCAGCCTTTTGTGGAGCAGGGAAGCTTAAGGGCACCAGCTACCATCATGATTAAATAGTCTTAATTAAGTGGCTTCCCCAACTGCTGCTGCATGGGAAGATAAAGATCATTACTTGGCACAACCAGGCTGGGCTCAGCTGGAGCTCATCACCAGCACTCTGAGCTGTGGCCAAGCCTGGGTACCCCTCCATGGGTACCTCCAATGGGGTTCACCCTGACACCACCCCCCCCCCCAGATTTGTAGGGTACATCCCCATTGCAAGCAGTGCTGCAGGATGGAGGGAGCATGGATCAGCACAAGGCTCTGCCCACAGCCCTGCCTGCAGCCAAGCTCCAGGCAGCCACTACTGGGAAATCAACCACGGCCCTGAGAACTAGCCACTAAAACCTCCTCTGCCCCACAGCCGTCTGCCAGGGGGGTATTGCTCTCACAACTGACCCTGGTCTGAAGGAAGGGTGGGATGGAAGGGACTGGTCTGGAAAGGGTTTGTGTCCTCAGCCCCTCGCTGCCTCCTCCACACAGCCAAGGAAGGAGAGAGGAACATTTGCATTGCAGTCGCTGGGCTATTCCCAGCCAGGAGCAGGCGGTGTTGGAGAGGGATCAGATAATCTCATCACCTCGGTACTCTGATGCCAAACTGGAAATGAGGGCTTCCTCAGAATTAACTCCCAGCCACACAGCCTGTCTGGGAGCATCCCTTCACCCGGCTCCTGCCAGTGCTGGCAGCAGTGTCTACGGGATGCAGGTCTGGAGCATCCCAGGAGGTTAGAAAGATGAGGAACATGGCTTTGCCCTGGTAAGCAGGAGGCACTGATTGCTGCCGCCTCACACAGCCCCCTCAGTCAGCATCACTTGGATGTGCCCTTGAGGGGCTGCAAAGTTTAACCATAAAACCCCACTGCTTCATCCTCATCTTGCTCTGCTACACATGCATGGCACAAGCCTTGGCGCAGGGCACCAGCATTGAGAGCTGCAGCGGGGGAAACCCAATGTCACCAGCTCTGCTGCTCCATCCCTCGCTAACACGAAGCCCCTTGCAAGCTTCCTAAAGTTTCCAGCGGAGGTTTTCTAAGGACTGCTATTAAATAACCATAAAACACCTTCCAATCAGCAGCAGGAAACACCACCTACGAGGCAATTCAGCCCGGCACTTTCAACCGCAGCGCTTAAGCCCAGGCGTGTGCAGTAGGTGGGGAAGACCCAGAATAACTCTGTCCCCAGGCGATGGGTGGCAGCAGCAAGGAGAGGTCCCGCTGCAGCCTCCCATGGGAAACCCTGCGGGAAAACACCGCGGGGACAGGAGGGAAGGAGAAGGGGGGGCTCAGCACCGAGGCAGCGGCACAGGGGAGGGTGCGGATGCCGGCGCTTACCATTGGAGTCCTGCTCGGCTGCGGGCCTGGCGTCCGCCTGGCCTTGGGGGCACAAACAGAGCGAGAAGTGGTGAAGCTGCAGCCCGCCCGCCCCACCAGCACCAACCCGGGACGTGCTGCTGCTCTTTCCACACCTTTCCCTTTTGGTTCTTATTGTCCTAGGCTTCTGCATCGCTGTTCATACCCAGGCACTGTCTGAACCCCAAGCCGGGCTCCTCATACCCACCCAGTGCTGCTTTGTTAAAGGACGTCCCTGCAAACCCAACCATCCTGACTTGGACAGCCCAAATAAAAAGGCCGGGAGGGCAGCAGAGCCATTTCTGCACCCTGTAGAAAACAGCTCCACAGCTGCTCTGGATGCTTTTTGCTAGGCCTTGTCCTTGCTAATAACGGGAGAAGACCCAACATCCCTGCCTCTTGCAATGAGAACCAGCATCTGCCGTCACCTACCTCGGGTGGGCGCGCGGGACAGGGGTTTCTGGTCCTGGGTGGGTGGCTCTGATGGGCTGGGTTCACTTGGCACTTGGGGTCCCTTGTTCTTGCTGATGGGCATCGGCTGGGGCAGCACTTGCTTGGGCAAACCCTTGAAGAACCAGGCGCCGGAACGCTTCCATACCTGGAGGGGGAAGCAATGGGCTGGAGCACATGTCTCTAGGGGGGGAAGCTGCATGCAGACCTGGCAGCCTTCATCCCCTGCATCACCGGGGTCCCCCTCCAGCAGAAAACAGGGAGCAGATGCACTCCCATATCCCCCTGCCCTGCAGCCACCCTGCTAACGAATAAACTCTTCATCTTTAGCACTCTGTAGGTGGCAAGGAGCTGATCTCTGGCCACAACGGCCTCTTCAACCCCAAGACTTTGTTTTCAAGAAGAAAAACAATGGAATTTGATAAGAAAACAAGCTCATCCCATAAGAACCAGACACAAGCAGCTGGGCAAGGTTTAGTGGTGCTGGGGGAGAGGCTGGAAGTCTCTGTGAGCATCTCCCACTCTGGAGCTGGTCCCAGCTTGGAGGTCTGGGACTGGGACCATGCACAGGATGAAACCAAGGGCAGGGGCCATGGTGGAACACCAGGGATGCCACACTCACCTCCCGCTGCTCGGAGCAGATCTTGCAGAGCCAGATAGCGTGGGGCCTGCTGTTGGTGGTCTCCACCCCGCACTTGGTGCAGACGTTCTGCAGAGAAACCAAATGGTTTCTGGATGCCCTCAAAAGGTGCCACCACACCAGCACCAACCCTTTGGGAACATCGCATTAATGAGAGCTGGTTAACAGCAGCTCCCCCAGTCAGTGACTGCAGGTGGATGTCCCCTTGTGCCATGAGCTGTGGGGTGCTGGCAATGGACCCAAAGAGCGAGGTGCCCCGTTTTGCACTGGGGGCTGTCTGTGCGGGTCCGGGGGCACAGGGAGAGCTCTCACCTTCTTGCAGTCCTCGCACACAACGCAGGCAGATCCCCGTGGGCCCAGCTGCTCCCCGCAGAGGATGCAGCGGTTCACCCCGTCCCCCAGCACGCTCCGGCGCATGTCCTCCAGCCGGGTCATGAGGCGCCTGGCGGAAAGGGGACAGGGCTGTTGGGAAAGGCACCGTGCAGGCGGGATGCAGGGATCCCACTGCCTTTGGTCCTGATGCTCGTTTGCCTGGAGCAGCCTCCAGCAGAACAGTTACGGGAATGCAACCAAAGGAAAAGGCATATCCCAGGGCACATGTCCAGGTATTATATTCCCCTATAGCTTTATATGCAGCATGACTACTAACTGCCAGAGAAAAGATACCAGCCCCAGCTCCCACGTGCATAAAATCCACCCTTGCACAGGGGTGGTGTCAGTGAAACAGCTTTTTTCCCCAATGGAAGCTTTTCCACTCAATCCCAGCAACTGCCTGTGGAAGAGCTGCGAGAGGAGACCTTGGAAGGGCTCTGGCAGGAGGACTGGATGAATCAATCCATTTTCTCGTCTTCTAAGTAAATACATGACATACAATTTACTTTACTGAAATTCTTAGCCCTTTGAGTGAGATGCAAAAAGCCCACTGGAGAGCAGGCTATGAAAACACATCTGATTCCTGCAAAGGTAAGGAGAAACCCCAGTTAAACAACTTCCATTGCCATGGCAAAAGCAGTTTGCTAAGCCAGAGCAGGAGCGAGCTGCCCATGGAGCATCCGAGAGCTGGCGGCACCTTGTATGCTCAGTCGGCCCAGAATCCTGGCCCTAAAAATAGCACCAGGAGGGGAAAGTGATGCATTATTTATGCCATTCAGTGAGGAAAAGAAGGAATAAAGAAAGGGAAGAGGAGGAGACCCAGGCCCACCATAGAGAGCATCAGCCCTGCTTGCCCTCTGCAGCCTGACCTGAACGTGACACAGCTGCTAACGCACCAAGCCATAAAAACCACCCGACGCTTAAAAGATGTTTCCCCACATGTCTGATGACAGCTTCAGATTTAGGGCAGCTCAGCTGCCAGCACCTCTGAGTCACTCATAAACAATATATGAGCTGCCCATACAGCGGGTGCTGCTGCGGTTGGTCTCCAGCTGCCTGCAGGATGGCCAGTATCCCATAGGCTGCACGTGGAAAAGCAATGGTGGTGATGTACATGGGTGCTTGATGAAGGAATAGCAGCTAGAAGGAAACAAATAAGGCATTGTGGAATGTGCAGTCATAAAATGCCCTGTTGAAGCTCGCTGCAGTCAACAGGAGCATCTTGAAACACTTCCACTAAGTCAAGCTCCATGATTCAGCATACATTATCCGACCAAAGCTGTGCTATTACAGCATCTCGATTAAGTGGAAGATGTCTGCCATGCTAAAACCCACTGGAGAATTCCCCATTCCTCCCTATGCAGGGGCTGATCCCCCTAAGCTCAAGGGCTGATGATGAGGAGATTTCCTGCTGACAGTTCTTAACCAACCTGCAGCCCATTCCCAGCGAGGAGGCAGGAAAGCTGGGCTGGGCACGCAGCGGAGCCAGACATCAGGAGGAATCACTGTTGTCACAGCTACGGTGTCACCAGACAGCAGATGGGTGAGCTTGCAGGTTCCTTCAGTCTTCGCAGCCTGAAGTTTCAGCAGCAACATGACCACGGGCTCTCTAAATGGAGCAACTCTGGTTCTCATCCTTTTGCTGAGAAATAACATCCTCAGGCCCCAGCAAGGTGCTTCAATGCCTTTCCACATTGATCTTAATGGGGAAGGGATCTGCCAGCCTAACTCCCTGCTCCAGTGTTATTCCAGGGAGATGGGGAGATGCAGCTCACTATTCCTGCCCTTCAGCATCTGCTCACTGCTTTACGGATCACAGAATCACAGGAAGGTTTGGGTTAGGAGAAACCTTCAAGCTCATAGATGATTTCTTCCTATGGAAGAAGCCAGTTCTAGAGCCACCATCTGCCCTTGGTGGCTTCTCAGACTCTGCAGCCAATACACCCTGCTGCAAACATGGGGACCCAGAGAGCTGCATCATCCCACAGACACCCAGCCAGCAACGAGCAGTATTCCAATTAAAACCTGGAAACTGGCTGCTCCTCAAGCATTTCTTATTTAAATGAAGTGAATCATAGCGCGGTTGCTCAAAGCCAACATCCCGCATGCAACACAGGGTCCCCACAAAGAGCCCCCAACAGGAAATAACAGCAGCATCCAGCTCCTGTCACTGCACATTGCTCCCTTCTCAACGGGAGAAACATTTTGGGGGCAAACCCTTTAATTTCCTAGCAGCAAAGCACATGCACAAGCCCAGTACCTTCTGCAATCCCCCCCCACCACTGCGCTGCAAGAGCTCTGCTCCAAGAGCAGCAGCTTCTAACTGGAAATCTGCAAGCCCAAACAAACTTATTATAGAAACTGGAACAAATGGCACAATCAAAGGGGGGGAAAAAAGCTTTTGCATTTGAAGAGATTCATTATTTAGCTGCAAATTCTTTCCCAGTCTCTCATTTACCAGAAGCAGCTCCTTAAGAGGTTTTTTAACCAGTGGAAGAGCTTGAGCAGTCAGTACACACACACCTGTGGCACCAGTTTCAAATGAAGCACATTTGCCTAATTAAAACACCCATTCAAGCTGGAGAAAATGGGCTTTTTTATGCCATTTCAAACACTGCCATGAGAGGACTGGATAAAAGGTTATGATTTAAGACCTGGTGTGAAGCAGGCAGAAGAGGGCAGGACTTGGGAAAGGGGGTATTACACTGAGGCCTATGGGCTGGGAACCTCCTGATTAAAGTGAAAACTGGGAGCAAAAAGCCCAAGTTTGGTGTTGACTCCATCCAGAACCACCCTACATGCATGCCAGAGCCCCACACGCGTGTTCTTCTCCCACTGCTAACCAAAGAGATGCGCTGTTCTTGCCCAGGCGGAAGCCAGGAACAAGCTTGCGGGTCTCCCAAAAGCTTTTCTCTCCCCTAGATATAATCTTCCCCCTCATTTTTAGGGCACATACATAGCCATCCAGTTCATCCCTCCCCCGGCACACCTCTAGCGCTACAGCAGCATCTTTCTCACCATTACAAGCACTTCAAAGTGCCCATCCCTCTGGCCTCTCTAACTTCAAAGAGCAGGAAAAAACGCTTCAAATTGTTAAAATGTGGGAGAAAAAAACCCAAAAGAGGAGTAATTGAAGCCAGTGGCCGGGAGCTGGCTAAGCCCAGCATCACTGCTCCTGGAAACAGCCCTACAGAGAGCAAGAGCATCCATCATCTGCCAAAGAAGCATCAGTTAGGAATGATGGAAGCAAGATATGAGAAGGAGGCAATACGCTATGTCTGAAATGCTAAGCGTGCACCTGAGATAACAGCAATAAACCAGTGCTCCTGGCCCCGTAAATATGGTTTGGTGGAAGAGAAAGGCAAGGGCTGTGGGAGACCTCCACTGCTATCACCTCCTACCTGCACCAAGGAGCCCCAGCGCAGGCAGGGGAAGAGCTGTGAACACCTCCCATGACTGCAGGCAGGCAGAGGGTCTCACAGGGATGCAGTAAGGGCTGCTGCAGGCTGAGGGACCACTTGAGGCCGGGGTGAATCCTAAATAGGATAGAAACTCCCAGTGCTACAGCACTGGCATCTTCCCAGCAACCCAGAGAGGGACAGAGAGTCCCTGGCACTAAGTGCTGATGATCTCGGGAAACAAGACTTCACAGCAGGGCAGGCACAAGAGTTTGTTGTGTTTAAATATTCATTGCCACTCTCAGAAATGAATGGCTAAAGACGTGCCTAATGGCTTTTAAATAGCGTCGGGGAGGACATTTAATGCAGCAGAGAAAGAGCTGCTGCAAGGGGTGGGAGAAGGACCTGAGGCAGGGCACCAAGAGCCCCATGCGGGAACAGGCTCAGCCTCCACTTACATGGCAAAACAGGAACTGAAGTAAAACACAAAGGAGGTCACAGAGTGCCTCCAGAATGAAGCACTGACTTGCCTCCGTGGGGAAATCATGTGCCTTAAAGGGCTGAATATTAAATTAAGGCTAAATTTAATGGTTTAAAAGAGGCAAGAAAGAAGCCAAGCTGCAGATTAAATAAAACATAATTAAAATCAGGATGAAAAATTAGAAGCAATTTTCTGCCCTTACAAGCACACGGGTAACCAAAGGTAAAAGCATCAGCTGAGCTTTTAGAGATCGACTTTCAAAGCTCGGCCTCCACTGAGAGCCCTATGGAGGGAAGATGCCCACGAAGGTCAGGGGATTCATGCACTTCGAAGTGTCCCATGCTAGCACATCATTCCACGGGCTTGCTGCCTCCTGTGATCTGTTACAGGTAGACTCATCCCAGTCTGAGAAATCAGAGAGGAGAGGTTCTGGGGGGAAACCAGCTCACAGTGTGTGAGCTGTCTTCTGGCCATGAATTAACCTCATCTCTTCTAGAAGCTGGCATCTCAGGAGACATTTCTGTCTGCCTCCAGCAACTCCCCTGCCCTTCCCAGCCCCTGTGTTTATTTCTGTGCTATCTGAACACAAGGAAGAAGATACCAGCCTGTGGTCCCCAGAGAGCATCTCTGCTGCCGGCCACCAGGGTTAACGACTTAATCCCCTGGGACTTCAGCCATCTGCTCCAGCTTTATGCATGTGTCATCCCTGCAATAAGTAGCCAAATTAAAATGCAACCCTGCTTGGTAGCTGGTGCTCTTGGAGGAAAGGTGAGAGGCTCTGACCCACAGGGAGACAGTCACAGCATTGCTCTTTGAGAGGTGGCTGAAGGGAAGGGAATTGCTGCAGCCAGGCAGGGGCACAGCCAAGCCTAGGAGCAATGTGTCACATCACCCCTGGCAGAACCAGCTCCATGCTGTGAGACGCTCTCCAGAAATGGCAATTTCTAACTTTGGATGGGTTTTAAGATATTTTCTTTGATGCTGAGAGCACAATGGAACCTCATTAGGCAGCAGAGCAGCCTCCGTGGGTTTTTGATAGCACCCAGTTATAGGTATATAATGGAGCCAATTAGTGTCTGCATATGCTCTTGTATCAGCTGGGAGGCATGGGCTCCTCATGGACCGCAGCTGGAGCATCACCACCACAGCAGGCAACAGCACAGAGACCCTCCCAAGTATGAGCCCAGGCCAAGCAGGGCAGGAAAATGGATGCGAATGGATCCATTCGTGTTCCAAGTCCACTTTGCCCTCCGCTCCTGCTGCCAGCCAACTTTCAGCTCTTGTGCTCCTAAACTAGCCCAAAGGATTATCCTAATCCCCAGACAGTTGTGAAGTCCTTCATCAACTTGCACTCTGTCACTGTTGAAGATGATTTCAGCTCCTATTACCCTTCTCTGTGCTACAAGACAACAACCCAGCCAAAACAAAAACACACAGCAAAGTGTCCCTGTCCTATAGTCCTCATCAGCATCCAGCCCACGTATCCCGCAGGCCTCCATCCGTCCCCAGAGCTAAAAATACTCTTTTGCTAGATTAATTTGAGCTGGGTTTGACACAAAGACCAATTCCACAAACATCTTCTCAACAAGCAGCATCGATTTGTTCTCACCCTGCCCTGGCTGGCCAAGGTAAGGGACTCATGGGAGGGCGGATACAGGAGAGGGCAGGAGATGGATAGCATTAAATCAGGGGGGACTTCAAAGCATGAGGAGGTTCATTTGCAGCCAGCTGGAGACTTCATGGTTGCTCAAGTATAATACATAAAGCTCAAATGCCCACAAAACCACATCCACTCACAAGACAACTCCAAGTATTTACTGCATGTTCCCCCTTTGGAAGGCACATTCATTTCATGTAAGCTATTCCTTGTATTAACCAAAGCCAGGTTTTTAATGGATCTTCCCTTTTTTTATCTCTCCCACTATAGAATACCCCAGAAAATCAGGCTTTCTGGGAGCAGCCTCTCTGACCAAGGCACACTCAACCACTGCATCCTGCCGGAGGCCACCCTGACAAACCCGGATTGCCCTTTACTCTAAGGAGCTACCCTGGATAATGTCCAAGCAGCTCCTGAACGGGTGATCCCATACGAGACTGATACAGACGCCGTCCCCTATTTCTGTAGCCGCACATCCGACAGCTCCTGTTGTGCAAGCCAACCGACACAAAGGAGCTGGCAAAGCTCCTGCTTCGCCTACGCGCAGGAGGCGAATCAGCTGCGCCTGCACATCCGCCAGCCCTCCCCTGCTCTACTCCAAGCAGGCACCAGGTCCTCCACCAGCTTTTTCATGAATGAGGATGAGAGAACCTCCTCCAGCTCGGATAACGAAGGGAGAGCTCCCGCACGTTTGCAAACAGCTGCAGCAGTGCACCATGCAGAAGAAGCTCTCTCCCCCCCTGCTGCTAAAGTTGATGTAAGCATAAGCCAAAGAGCATCATCACATTGGAGAGTGATTCTTATCTTGTAAATGGGCAAAGCTGGGAAAACGCTGGTTGTAAGCACTTTCTGGGAATGAATCACCACCATTCATAGCTGCTTTCACCTGGTTTCTACTAGAAAGCCAGGAGAGGAAAGCAGGGAATGTTGTAATGTGAAGCTAGGGTGCTACCCTGAGCCCAGGGAGCAGCACGTCCATGGAGCACATGCTGAGCCCAGGCAGTGTCGAGGCAGCATCTGCCTATGCTGTTCACAAACCTGTTCCCAACAAAGCAATCCTAGAAACAAGTACATAAATCCATGACTTCAGAGGCTGCTGGTGCAGCCGGAGCACCCAGGGACTGCATCGCAAACACGCAATGTTTGAGTGTTACCAAGCAGCTGGGGTGATGGATTAAAGCTTTCTGGGCACAGGCAGGTTATAGAAACCCAGCCTGGTTTGTGTTGGAGGGACCTCAAAGCTCCTCCAGCTCCAACCCCTGCCCCGGGCAGGGACACCTTCCACTAGAGCAGCTTGCTCCAAGCCCCTG
>WYDI02003346.1:0-10499 GCA_009867235.2 Psittacus erithacus
TGGGTGACATGGTTTAGTGTGAGGTGTCCCTGCCCATGGCAAGGGGGTTGGAACTGGATGATCTTAAGGTCCTTTCCTACCCTAACTATTCTATGATTTTATATTTAAGGAAGAAAGCTAATAATAGGAATAATAGAACACTCAGAATGAAACTTCAATAGCTGTAAAATTGAATGCTGTTTTTAAAGTAACAAGTAAGGCTTTGGAATGCTTACAGTTTTATTTCCTCAGGAAAGAAGAGTAGAATGGGGAAAGTAAATTTTCATTAAATACAGAGAGAGCTCTCATCCTGTGTTTTCAATTGCTGACTCTGAAGGGGTGCTCAGAAGAAAATGAAAACCTGAATAACTATGTGGACGCTTCCTGAATCCACATCTCCTCTTTCTAATTGAAAATCATGCATGACAAAGCCCTTGGCTGACAGGCAACGCTTGGAGAAGTAGCCACTGATTCTGACTGTCTCTGCTCTTGATTGCCTCTTCTGATATGCCTTACACTGTGCAATAAAACTAAATACATAAATAGGCAGGGCTGCAGACTGGCCTGCAGACCCACAGGCTGCAATTGCATGACTGTTGCATGGTTTGTAAAGACACTATTTACGGTGGTTATCTGTTACAATGGGCACTGCAGTATTTATGAAAAGGAAACTGCAGAGATTGCTGTAGGAAATTAACAGATATGCCACTTTCAATGTTTCTGTCCAGAATTAGCAGACATTAGTCCTCATCCTAAAGATTTGCTTTTTTCTCTTGTTGTTTGTTTTACAGTGAGAAGTAATCGGTATACTTTCCCTTCTCTTTTTACACTTAAAGGCTCTTAAAAAATATCTGAACCTGTTTAAAATATCTTGAGTATAATTATATGAAGAGCTTGCATCAGTGCTTTGAAAATGCTTAAGGATGAAAGATTGATTTCTAATGGATTAAACTGTCAGATTCTGCCCCCTACACTTAAAAGAAGCCGTATGATACACTTCCTTCCATAAACTGCATTTTAAAAGCCCTTAGAGCTCCCTTAAACCATGGTATTCCAGTTGAAAGCTTGTTTCAAAAGTTCAGTTTTATTCAGATCTTCTTTCTAATCCTGTGTTTAGATCCTCCTCCTAATTTCTAGGATGTGAGCAATTAATACTCACTTGTTTTTATGTCAGTTTGTTTTGTGACTCGGTAGTTCTTCTCCCTTCCTGTTGTTTATCACTGAGTCACATCCTCTCTAAGCCTTTGGTCTGATTACCCAACCATTTTTTTTCTGTTATGATAACCTGGGCTTCCCTAGTCATGCAAGCAATTTCCTCTGCATCCACCTGGTTCAAAAGTGGTGGTGCTGAGGATCCAGTGCACACATGTAAGGAGGTTTCCATTTTGGATTTCGTTCAGCTCTTTCAATGAGCTGAATGCCCATTAGCAGTCAGTGCACTTTAAATGTGCCTCTGGAGTCTGTCTTCCAGCTTAGTTTATCTTGAATGAATCTGGTTCATGTGCTCTATGTCTGCTCTGTGGTGTGAACCAAGGCATTGTCAGCACTGATTCTCTTAAAAACCACCCTCCTGGTCCACACTTAAATGCTGCTGTGGACGATCCCCAACACTACAGGACTTCCTTGAGGAATAAGGATTTATTCCAGTGCCCTTTTCCAAAACTCTTTCCATTCTGTATACTGATGGTCACTTGTGATAATTGGTTGTCACCCTCCACTGCTATCTGTTATAATGAGCTCTATGGGTTTTTATGGAGAGGAAAATGCAGCAATCACTGTAGGCAGTTAACAAATATGCCACTTCTTCCTACCCCAAGGGTCTCAATATTAGTTTCTTTCTCATAAGTCAGTTAAAAATGAATCCATTTTAATAGGAAATAATTTTAAAGCACAAGTACTAAAAGGAGAGATCATTTATACCCTTGAAATAAATGTGCTTCTGAGGTTTTGTTTTAATGGTTTCTTTGTAGTTTTTGGCTATTCCAAAATGTTGTGATTTTACTAGGATCTAAATATGTTGAAAGGCACATTAACCAAGAGAGGGGAAAAAAAGGAGCTATATATAGTTTTACTGTCCCTTTAGGGAACCATTGCTTGAGCTTCATTAATATGCATTTTAGCACAATCTAATTTACTCATATGGCTGGCCCCAGGTGTTTGGAAAGGCAACCAGAGGAAAATCAGATCATACTAAAATTAGAGACAAGAAATATTGAATGCCTTCCCTTTTAGGTCCTTGAAAGGCACATATTAATTATAACTGGATGAATTTATGAAAACTAAAATTGTGAACAGCTCCAATAGTAATTATTTTTGAAAAATGATCTCTACCAATGAGTTTATTCTGATGAAAGTGCACAGAAAATGTTCTGTTAAAGAAAATATGTATATATTGCTTCCCCAAAACATTACATTTTTAGTGCATTGCTCCTGTGGCACCCTTCTGATGCATATTTATTCACTGAAAACCACAATACAAAGCCTCATTTCATAACTGCTGTTTCTTGAATGGCTTCAAATGGGGCAGAGCGTTAGATTTTGATGGGTTTGTCCCATCCTTGTAAGGAGAGTGCATGTTTGCTGGGTTACAAAGAGCCAAGGCCAGCAGCACTGGGGAGGGAAAAGTGAGAAAGAGTAGGGGAAAAAGGTTAAAAACCTGTCTCTGTAGAGTCTGATAAAGCGCTCCATGCTTTCATGAAGTCAATAAGAGGCTTTGGCAAGCAAGTGCTCACAGCTGGTCTCTGAACTGCTAACGGGATGTGGTGGTGTAATAAAGAGGCTTTATATATTAATTTCCGAAGTGTCATCTTGATTTGCTGCAGGAAGCATAAGCAAACAATGTCAAACCCATTAGCCCTGAAGGTGCCTTGGAGCAGTGCTCTGTAGTCTGCCCTTGCCCAGGTGCTCTGAACTCTTCAACTGGGGAGGTGCTTGCCTGGGGAAGAGACTATTTCAGAATGAGTCTTTAGGGCTGGAACAGCCAAGTTACAGCAGTAGCTGCCTGCTGAGGGATGATGTGTTATGGAAACACTCAGTAATCACTGGTGAGGCTCTAATCTGAAATACCTGACCTGCCAATGACTCACAAGTACTGCAACACCAGCAGAAGACAGTGATCACACAAATAGTAGCGCAGGAGCCCATATGACCTGTGCTTGGAGAAGCAGTGCCGAATAACATGGCTACTCCAGACAGCCATTCCCACTCAGTAGACAGGCTAGAAGGCTTTGGAGGAGCTCAGATCTCTCTAGGCTTCATGTATCAGAAAAGTCCTGCTAGAAATGTGGTAAGAGACCTCGTTATTTCAGCTTGGAGCCAAGTTTGCTTATTTGTAAAAAGCAAAGGTAGAATCTGTTTTGGACAGGGTGTGATTTCAGGAGAAACAACACTGAAGCGTACTCACACGGAAATCATTGGGTATTTGTCAGATATACTGTTCATTACACCTCAGTGACACACTGTGGACAAACGTTGCTTTGAGGCGATAAGCAGGGTGACACTGAAGGTGAATACAGGAGTGTGTTATTAAGATGGAGTTTAAAATGTACTTACAGAAAAGAATAGAGTCTTCACAGAGGGTGCCATTTAAGAATAGTCCATCTAAAGAACCTTTCCCTAAAGCAAAACATCAAAGAGAGGATAGGAAATACATTTTAGGCTATGATTCTGGAAAGAAACTAAAGTCATATGAATTTCATTAAAACACCAAAGAGTTTAAGAAAAAATAGATTGAGAATATACATGAAAAATATTGCAGTAAGAAAAAAATAAATTATCCAGTGACTGAAGAAAAACAGACAAATAAAGATGATGAATAAAGGATAATTCATGAGTACCTCAGAGAAAGTTACATTGGTAGATGGAAAAACACACATATGGGAAGCAGATTTTGCTCCTATCTGACCACAAAAACAAGCAAAGAGTATTCCCAGAGCCGCCAACCTGTACATAAATATGATCCTTCAACCTTGGCAAACTAATACGGGACCTTTTATGGACAAAAAATGGTTGAAGTCTTCTCCTCTTTGTACTTTTTGTTTCTGCGAGGCTGAGCCAGTGAGCAAGTTTAGAGGAATGAAACAACTGCGTTTTGATCATTTAACTACCCGTTAGCAGCAGTACATGCTTTTGCAGAATGTCAATAAATGCCCTTCCTCCAGGTGTCTTAGTAACTTTGCTACATCGGCAGGAATGTCCATGGACCTTCATGAGAAGTTTTAGCACTTCAGCACCCACCCACATGCAACTGTGACCCATAGCCATGTGCGCAGGATGAGCCACAGCTCATGGGGTTAAAAACCCAGCAGTGAAGAGGACCCAGGGAGGGAGGGGGCAGCCTCCTGGCACCAGCCGGCAGTGGGACCAGGGACCAGGCTGTCAGCAAAAAGGGATGAACAAAGCAGAGCCTTGATAAGTAAAGTACCCCTGTACCCACTGCCTGCAAACCCTCAGTGAGACCCTTCGCCTTGGCTGGCGGCAGTCATTCCTCTGTTGGCCAGGCTGCAGCTTGGGGCTGAGGGAGCAGTAAGAAAGTGGAAGGAGGAGGAGTATGGGGGTGAGGAGACACAGGCTTGGGGCTAGGAATAGTGGCTGGGGTGTAACATGACAAGGTTAGTGCTTTAATCCCAGGGAGAAATAAAATACATAAACAATGTTAATTATATCTATTCCATATGACTTTTAGATGAATTCACAGAAGAATAAGGGTATCATGCAAGCAATATTCTGCTTGTCTTCATTACAGCTGGTGATATGGTGCTGCTGATATAAGTGTTTCTGTACAAAAAATTAGTTTCACTAATCGGTACTTTTATCCAAGAGTGTGGCGATAGCTAACGGCTCAGGGAGTTGTGTAAATAAAACCCCAGATGAATCCAACCGTGAATCTATGCTTACCCTACCCTTTAATGACTGCTTATATGTATGTATTTCTGGATACTGCCGTTTTAGCTAAAGATGCACCACTAACATATACAGTACTTAAAACCGGGGATATTCAAGGAGGTCATGGTATGGACGATAAGAAATGATGGTTTCTGTTTGTGCAGACAGTTGAACTCAGGGAGAATTTATAAGAGCTGCCTCTACATCACACAGGGTGAATGCTGGAGTGGCTACTAAGGAAGCGGAACATGAAGAAGTGATAGAACAGAGAGGCTGTGGATACTTTGTCTTACACAGGTATGGAAAAGAGTTTGTACCTAAATTATACCGTATTTAAGCCTGAGTTGTGAACATTTGCTGCTTGGGTAAGACATTATATGTCTAAAGTTAACTGAATATCTTCTATATGTAACTGCATGATTTTGTCACAAATCTGGGAAAAGAAAATATGTTGGGTTCTTGACCTCACCGGCCCTGAGGAACCTATGCAAATTTACATCCATAAATACACTATGCAGTTATTATTATTAGCTAGTCATGCCTCACCAAAGTCTAAAATGCCCTGCTTGTCACATGCCAATGTGCTGTGAATGGATATTGCCATGCTGAGCTGTAAACTTGGTGTCCAGTACATCTTTGCAGGGAGCATCTTTGTCCTTGCTTTATCCTGGAGATGTTTGCAAGGTCAGTCTGAAAGCTCTTCAGACATCTAAATACAAGCACCTACTTCACTCAGGAATATGCAGAACCTACTTCCTGACAAAAACCTATTGCAATCCAGAGTTTGGATGCCTTTCCACTCCAGAGGTTCACCCCTTACATGTGCTCTGAGAATCCTAACACCTAGAAAAATAGCACTGAAAATTGGAGCTGGAGGTCATCTAACCCTCTGCTAGCCCAAGGCTGGATGCGTCTATATCTGCATCTAGCCTGTTGCTTAAGACTTCTGGTGATGGAGAATCTACTGTTTCCCCTGTTGAGCTGTTCTAGTGCATAATTACCTTGCTGCAAGAAAATGTGCATTAATATGTAGTCAAACTACCCTTTCTTTGATCAAAGGCTACTATTTCTTGTCACCACAGATGTGGGTAAAAGATCCTTCTTCATTAGCAGCAGTCTTTGAGCTACCCAAGTTTCTGATCATGACCTCCATCAACAACCCTAACTCTTCCTTAACCTTCCTTGCAAGTTCTGGATTTTAGCCCTTGTGTCATTCTCATTGCTATCGTGTTTTCTGTTCGGTTCATGTCATTCACAGAGCATGGTGCCCATAACTCAACACTGCACAGAGCACCTCAGTTTAGGGCTCCCCAGTATTGAATGGTTGAGACAAAATCCAGAGGCTTCTCAGGCAGTATTGCTGTTTCACTCATCACTTGAATGATTGTACTTACGCCTGACTTTTGGGAGCACTTACCCAGGAACAGGAAACTCCAATTTCTACCCTTTCCTGAGCATATAGATGTTTGGATGCATTCTGTCCCTGTACCATGAGAATGCTTTGGCTTTTAGTTGGTTTAGGTGGCTGTGCCTTCAGCTGTAGTTGATCCACTCTGCAGCTAGAAAATGACTCACTGGGCAGAGGAAAAAACTCAGGAAGGAGAAACACAACAAAATGGTAATGACACTGGGATGGGAATGGCTTCCGGTGTTGTTGAATTTGTATAGGTGGCAGTCCTCAAACATTTGTATTATAGTTGTCAATCTACTCTTAGAAGTTATAATACAGGGCAAACCTGAACAAGGAAAAAAATGTTGCAAGGGTTTATTCTCCTCTGTCAAGACAGGAGCAGGACCGATGTGTTCAGGTTCCATTATTCTGATCCCACATCAACAGGGTCAGGTATGCCTCCACTTCATGGCAGCTGCAATAGGTATGATTCACATAGAGAAATAAAATTCAAGCATAAAAAGCCCATGCGTAGATACTTACAGGATAAAGACCAGAGCCTTAGTCATAATAAATTTACTAGGATCACATAACTGGACCTACCTTTCTTCAGAACAGCCTTGGAATAAGAAATTACTGAATAAAAAATTTCCATTTCAGGCAATAGAAAACTATGTCACATATATTGTGTACTTGTATATAGGCAGGGACACGTGTGTGTCTGGAAGAGAGACCTGAATTCTAACCTGAATTCAAATGTTAAAAATAGTATGATCCTGCTTAGCAGAGGTGATATAAGAGACCTCCTTAATTTTCCAGTCGCCCTGTAATGCATGCTCTATTATTATCACTGGAATAATCATCATGCATTACAGCGCTTCCTATTTGGTTCCGCAGACATATCCCTGTATCATTCTACCTTTTGGGCTAGTTGTGATGCTTTTGCACATCATCCTTATGTACTCAGCTAAGATGATTTATTCATGACAAGAGGAGTAATTACATGCTTAGTGTGGGCATAGTTATGACTTACCAACATAGCACCTTTGTGGAAACCCGTGTTACTAATCTGAGTAATGTAACAAATAAAACACAGTGGATTTGACAGCAGGATAAACAGAAATATTTTCATCCTCCTTTCAGCTACTGAGTTAGAAGATGATTACTTTTTCTCTAAAATCTGTAATTTCTCTTGATATTTCAACACCGATGGCATTGCTTGATGAAAGTGAGGTCAGATGTGCACAAGAAAGGATAAGTGTGAAGCAAAAAAATAAGTTGCAAAGCAATGTTTATAAAGGAGTTTAGCTGTCATTAAAGTTACTTCATTATGTAACATAATTTTGGTACCAATCAGTTTCATAAAGTTGGATGAGCAGGCCATGATGGGTCTTCTCTCATCAAATTCCTACCACATTTGCCAGGATTCTGGACACACAGAGACTGTCAGGGTCCGCTGCTTCGTGTCCAGGCAGCAGGCAGGTAGTGAGGGATGGTCTGGTGAGGAAGGCAGCTGGTAGGCAGTGCTGTCTCCAACGGTGGGGAACGAAAAACCTTGAACATAAAAGTGAATTAGTAGATGTTACAGTCCCTTTATGTAACTGGGTGGGGTATGCTGCCCCAGGGAGACGAAACTCCGGGTTTTCCCAGCATGGCACTGGCTTTGCATGTGAAACTGGGAAAATCACTTGCTTCCTACAGGCTGCAGCTCCCTATTGCAATGCTGCTCTTTGCCTCAGCAGCGTGGCCTGAGACAAAACAGGACCATTTGCGAGGTGTTTGTATAGCGATGGGCTACATGAAAGGGAAGAATGTAAACCAGAGATATTATTTCTTTTACAAAATATTTATTTAAGCAAACATTTTCTGCAGTTTTTCTGCAAAAATTATGCAGATTTAGCTGTAGTTTGATAACTCAAACTGGTAGATATACAACTGAAAGTAAGCAAAAGACATCTTATAACTTGAACAGAAATTTTAACAGCATTTCCATTGCTGGAATGAGCTGAGAATCCACCGAGATGCCTCTAGCCCATGTGTAGCATCAATCAAAACCTAAGAGATGTTATCCAGCACCTGGGATGGAAAAGTTTGCCACCAGAGGGAGTAGTGGGAATACAGTACAAGCGGCTGTATTGGCACAGGAAGGTCATTTGGTATTTCAGCGATAAGGCTCGACGAACAAAGTTTTCTCTTTGGCCACAGATACTTTTCTACCAATTCAAGATGCAGTGAAAATCAGCTTAATAGTTTGTCTTTTGGCTAAACATGCCTGGCTGCAAAATTTGATTCCTAAAAATGCTACCTTGTTGTTTCATACCAAACCTTCTTAATTTGTGCAAAATATGCACTTGCTCAATAAAACAAAATTGCTAAGGAAGCTACCCAAATTTTAGGCTTGAAAATACAACTCCAGAACTGAAAATCAAGACGTGCTTTAAACACCATGTACATTTTCACTGAATTAGTATAAAAACTGTGGTAATCTGAAATTTTCCTGGCAACTGCTTTGCTAGTGATAAAGCAGATTACATCTGATTGCTGTAATGGCTCTGCATTGCTGATAGCAGAATGAGCTAAAGAGCATCGTGCAACAAATACTTTGGCTCTGGAGATGAGTCGAGGGTGGAAGAAATACAGCATTGTTGTTACAGAATTATTCTTTTGACTAGATCCAACTTTTAAAGAGGTATGGGATCTATTCCAAATAATACTGAAGTGCTTTATAGTGCAAATATGGTTTAAAGGTGCCCTACAACAAGCAAGAGCAGAAGCTGGTAGGATCTGATGCTTCAGCAAGAAAAAGATGTCCTTTAGAGAAGTCTGTCCATTTAGTGCCTTCTTTGTTCTTACATGCTAGCTTTAAGTCCCAGTACTTCTGATATGTCCTTCAATATGGCAACGTATACACACCCCTCCCTGAAGTAACAAACCTATTACAATTTCAGGAACCTGTTCATGCTCATTAAAACCCAGGTTTCCATAGCTGCACAGGGTTAAACGCTATGTCAGAAATATGAAGAAACAGCAGACTCAGAAAGACCCCAAATAGCAGAGAAATAACAATTTTAAAGCCCCTAGGGTGCCCACGGATTCCCTGCTTTGCCATCTGGCAGGTAAGCCAGATAAGGTAAGGAGTAGCAGTAGGTGATTTTGCATATATTATATTTCATGTATATATGTTATATATATATTGATTGTTATTTTTATTATCTAAATATAATAAACCTATTTGACTCTGCTTTTCCCTGCCTGCTGCCCATTCCCCCTTCCTATTAACCCACTCACTGCTGCTCCTCTCTAGCACTTACACATTTTTTCTGCAACCTCTGCTAAACCAAGTTCACTTTAAGGCTAGAGTATGTCACAGAAGAGGTACTGATGAGTCTTTCTGTATTCTTCTTTCTCAGTATGAGTGACTGAATAAGCTTACAGATTTCCTGCCTTCCAGGAACTGTGACCTTTGTCATTCAACAGACCAAACATCCTTATGATCTTTGCAATTGCCATCCTCCTTTTCTCTTAAACTTAACAATAAATGTGATGTTTAGAACTTGCAAAACACAAACCAAACAATGAGGATCTCGGTTTCTGTTTTCCTTTTCACATCTAGAAGACTGGAGCTGATCTGGTAGCAACCTAATAACTTTTAAAATATGGCACATATAGAATACCACCTGTTCATAAACACGAATATAACAAGTAAAAAATGTTTATAACATATTTATTTTTACAACCTTTACACTTGCAAGAAGATTTAAAAAATACTCAGGAAAAATAATTAATTTTGAAAGGAAAAATTAAAATGGAATGTATACTTTGGCTCAACTAGGCTATTGATAATATTTGAGACTATATTGATATTATCCTCATTCATTTTTCTGGGGAGTGAACATGGAAATTCCTGTAAGGATCCATGGAGGGAATTTCGTTGCCGTTTGCAGGAGTAGTAGTGAATCTATTTTGCTGGTGATCATATATTATAACTAAAGCAACTTTTGTAGGTGCTGCTTTTCACAGAATCATAGAATAGTTAGGGTTGGAAAGGACTTTAAGATCCTCAAGTTCCAACCCCCCTGCCATGGGCAGGGACATCTCACAATAAACCATGTCACCGAAGGCTCTGTCCAACCTGGCCTTGAACACCGCCAGGGATGGGGCATTCACAACTTCCCTGGGGAACCCATTCCAGTGCCTCACCACCCTTACAGTAAAGAACTTCTTCCTTATATCCAATCTAAACTTC
>WYDI02003347.1:6406-34360 GCA_009867235.2 Psittacus erithacus
TTATTATTGGTGGTAGCAGCAGTGGTTTGTGTTATACCTTAGTTACTGAACTGTTCTTATCTCAACCCATGGGAGTTGTATTCTTTTGATTCTCCTCCCCATCCCTCTGGGAGAGGGGCAGGGAGGAAGTGGGGGGAGTGAGAGAGAGGCTGCGTGGCTGACTGGACTTAAACCATGACCAATGCTAAAGTGTTTTGCTCGTTTTGTTTTGGTTTTGTTTTTAGATAACACTGCAAGTGTTGCCAGTTCTATCTCAACCATATGGATATTATAGGAATCAAGTAAAGGTTCTTCTGTGCAAGTGAAAACATCTAAGCAAGTGTAAGCATCTAAGACTGTGCAAACATCCCTGAGCTACCCTTTCTAATACCTTTTCTCATCAGTGAAACTGTTTTAATCTTACTCCACCAATGACTTTTTAACTCCTGAATAGGTATATAAAAGGAATGGTGTCAGTTGTGTTTTACAGTATTACAAATCTCTGACAAGATAAACTGCAGATGGTGACAGTTCACAGAGCAAAAATAATTTATATTCCCTTGATGCTTAAAAAAATAATAAAAAATTAGAACTCTTAAAGACTCTGAAATATGTAATACCAAGAACACTGAAGACTGCAATTCACTTTGCTTTCTTAAGTGTATTAGACAGCTAGAAGTTCTGGCAGAGATAAACCGTGCTCAGAATGACAGTCAAACTTGAATTTATTTGAAATCTGCCATTCCTCTATTGAAGCCATATCCTTGCAGACTGAAAAAAAAAAAAAAAAGGAAAAAGTATGCACCATAATTTTATTTTTTTAATTGAACTATGGTAACTGACAACTTCTGCAAAGTCCACTACAAAGGGTTGAGGTAGCAATAGAGCGCTGTCGTATAGACCAGGAACTTAGAGAGAATTAAAAGGTCTTACGTTTCCTTGGCATTCTTCTGTCAGAGTCACCCACTGAGTTTATAGTCATTAACTTCTCTAGGAAGGAACTGATCTAAATGATAAAATTCAAATTGACATTTGAATGAAATACTTGCTATCAAAGAGTGCTGCAAATAATTAAGCATATGAGCCTCGATGATTCACAGGTCCCAGGTCATTTAGACTAAATATCTGTTAGGGTTTGCTTATCCATCCCCTGTTTTGCAATAGGATTTCAATGTAGACTGTCTTACTCCTGTAGTAATTTCTGCTGGCATTTTTCTTATTAGGTGTTATGTGATGATTCTGACTTTGAGCAAAAGCTCATCTGTATCTTTCAGATAAGAAACTTCAATCATTAACAAATTTAGGGCCAGTATTTTTACCTCTATTAAGAGAAGTATCCATAATGCAATTAAGCTGCAGGTTTTTAATTCAGCTGAAAAGGTAGGTGTTAGACATTATGTATAGCGAATTCATAGAGAATGGATTTTGAACAGGGTCACCAAAAGTAAGAGAGATTCTTGACCTTCATGCCTGTTAGAGAAATGACCTGATTTTTGCTTCACTACTCCTCTGCAGCATACCTCCGACCTATCTTTGTTTTAGGAATGGCACCTTTTAATTCCCAGCTTAAATTTTGAATAGGTTCCCTATTCTAACATAGGTGTGAGAGAATTTAAAGTCAGGGTAGTTAGTATTTGCAGCTATTGCGGGGTCCATCCACCTTTTGTCCTTCTCAGGAGTGAGATTTGTATGTGTCTGCTACTATCATCAAAGATATAAGGAAATACTTAGTGTCAGGCTGATTTGTATGTTTCTGATAAAAATATTTTTCATCATCAGGGTAAATTACCCATTTTAGGTTTCCACTGGATTTATTCCAGCAGTGCTTCTGAGATGTGGTTCATGTAGGGGGATCCATGGTTTGTATCACTGAGTGAGGACTGAAGCTTTCCTTATCCAGATCAGATTCTTGCTTTGATATGTTAGGATAATTGGGATAAAAATACAATAAGTAAACAGGGTCTGACACCATGCTGTATGAAAGGCTATGTGTAGCGTCTGCGTGAACAAATGCCAGTTAGTCTCTGGGCCCATTAAGGGAACTCTTATGGTTCATGGTGCACAAATGAGCAGCTTAGTTTTTAGTTTTTGTTGAAATGTATTCAGATTTTGAACTACAATGTTCTTTTTCGAAAGGAAATATCCACAGCTGCAGAATGCAAGTCCCTGTACTGTGAGATTTTAGTCTAAAACTGTAACTGAAATACTTAATCTTGTTAGTGCTAAGCATTTTTCTTTTTCTTTTAATATTTCTTCAAAAATTTAAAAACTTGAGAACTTTTAATTGAAATTATATATCCTGGTTTTATTTTCTCTGATAATAAGGTGCAGACTGTGTGGGGTGAAATAAATATATGTTTCTGGATGACACCATCTTGGTGTTTCTACACATTCTTTTCTAAATATATTCTTTATCTTAGCTGTCTTTAAATACTTTTAATATAATTAAAAGCACAGAATGAGTGCCAGACTTGTCAATTCCAACCACAAAGTGCTGAAATTTTCAGTAAAACCGAGAGATCCATCTCCCACACATTGTAATGAATAGGTTCATAAAAGGAAAATAGTTTAATTACATTTTAGTTCATGGATTGTTAATAGGCTGGAGTATCTAAATTGAATAATGCGATTCTGGTAATAATTATGTGTAAATGAACTTGTTTAAATGATATTTTACAGCTTCTTTATAAAATTACAGCTAGAGGCAATCCAGTGATAGACAGACAAAGGCCATGCAAAAATTATCATAAACTATTAGCTTGTTTGCAAAGGGTTTTATGTTAATCTTTTAGTACTTAAAGCACTCTGCAATTAACATATCACGGGGAGCTGCCTGGAAGCAAAGGCATGCAAATTAAAGTGCTCAGATAAAAAGCCATTCACATTAAAAAAATCAAAGAAAGGGTGGCATAGCACTCAAAGGGTACTGGTTTTATATTTGAGATTAAAGAGGTGTAATGATTGTGTTATCTAACTAGGGTCGTAATTAAAGCTTTTCTCCTGCAGACATCACAATAGATAGAGCATTGATTTCGGTGTTTTAATTGTGAAAGTCATTTTATTTCAGGGCAGAAGATATGAATAGCCTAAATCAAAGGGCTTGAAGATTGCTTTGTTGATGGTACTTGTTCAGCAGCTGCCTTGTTGCTTAATACACAAATGGGGAGAATGGTGAAAGAGATCCTGGGAGGTGCTCCGTATTGTAATTGTCCCACTGGTTTCCTTTCCTTTCATGAAAAAGGCCAGGATCTGCGTACTGATTGTAAACAAGCAATCTTTTCATACGTCACCAATGTTTTTCCTCCCTTAGTTTCCTCTGAACAAAAGAAGTCATAAAAGCCTTGAACTAACTTTTACTACTGCTCTTTCCAAACTACAAAAGTTTTTGTAATAAAACCATCATCTGCTCTCAGAGATATCACACTTTTCATGGAGAACAAAAAGTCTCCATGTGGCTGTAATTCCTGTTATCAGAAATGCCAGTGTAACAGAAGGGATGTGCTGCAGAGAACTGGATGTGAGACTTTATTTATGTTATATCTGTGGCTTTGCAGTCTCCACAGATTGGGAAGGGGCGAGAGTTTCTTTTTTTTTTTGTTTGGTTGTTTTTTATTTTGGGGGAGAAGGGGATTCAATCACTGTAGTAACAGGGTAGAAAATAACTGATCACAATAAGTACATCTAGGTAGGTTCTTAACTGGCATATGTAGCTATCCTATCTGCTTGTGCTAGTGGAGAGTTACATTCTTGGAATGGACAAGTTCCAGGAGCTGTTTTAGAAATAAACTGGACTAAAATGAGGGTGGATACACTTGATCAGTTTGAAAAAGAATTGTATCAGTATAGCTTATTTCCTCCCTGGTATGGAAGGAGTTAACTCAATATGACATGTCAGTGTACCTTATTTCATCTCTAATGTGTAAGAATCTAACTCAATATGCAACTACATGCATGGAACAGGAATTGTATCATTTTTTGTTTTACCAGTATACTTGAAGTTTCTACCGTTTTTCCATTATAGACAATGTGTGAATTTTAAATGTGTATGTTTCCTCTTTCCTGTACCAAATTAGGGATTAATATAATACAGGATCTCACATAATAAGAACTATCCCAAATTCCCTTGGAGCCTTTCTGAGAGACTCAAATATACAGAAATAAGTCTGGCTTTCTGCCAGTAGACCTGCACTTTTCCTAATTTGGGTTTAAAGTAGGACCCAATATGTCACAAGAAAAACAATTCTCTTGTGATTATAAGCAGTAAGGACTGGTGACAGTTTTTGTCTGGGACTCTACTGCTGGTCCCCATCCTTATTGCTGCTGGAATATTGGGTTAAATTCACATTTCTTCCCCATAATTCTCAAAGATCTCCATGGAATTGTCTCAAGCTAAGAAATAGCCTTTCTCCAACTGTAGTGACAGATTCCTGGACAGCTATGTTTCATAGGAGCTATGAAACTGTCAACCTTGAGGATGATGCTGTGAGAGCAAAAGGCAGAGCTTTCTCAGCAGCTGGCTTAAGGCTGTGGAATCTGGCTCTGGAAGAGGATAGAATCACCACAAATCTTGCTCTTTGCAAAGCTGTGTAATATTCAGCTGTTGTTATCAACAGCCAGAGGAGAAACAATAATGATTAAAGTAAAAGGTGGAAGAGTCTGCACGCAGAAAAAGTTCCCGGGCAAAGCAAAGAGACAAGACTACCTGACAACTCATGTAGCAGGGTGGTTATGACCTTTGTTCAAATAACACATACTGAGGACCATGGCTTGCTTACTTTGAAGCCCTGGAAACAAAAATGTTGTAAAGATGGTCTGAGATTTCTAGCCTGATTTCGAAACCATGAGCTTCAATTGATTCCATCTGTATGTGGTGCCATAGCTTGATGTTCTGTTGAAGTTCTGTGTGTGATATTATCAATGTAAAAAGATTTTAGGTTTTGGGGTTGTTATATCGTTACTTTAAATCTAATCCTGAATGGAAGAATCATTCAGCTACGTTTGGATAAGATTCATTACTATGCCCTTCCACCTCCAAATGTTTAATGGAGTAGCTGTTTATTGCCTTAAATATTTAGAAAAAGCAGATGAGAAATAAGAAACAAGATCTTGTGGGTGTTTTGCAGTAGATTGTGTAAAAATTTCCAGTGCTTTTTTTTTTTTTTTTTTTAAAGGTAGAGATTTTGTTGTATAGACTTCATTGAATCCTACTGAGGTTTAATCTTTACTCTTACAAGCTCTCATCTTTGCAGACTTCTACCCATCTAATTACAGAGGACTTTAAGGTAGGGTACCCTCTCACTGGATCTGGTTCTTAATTCAGTATGAAAGGTCAGATTGAAAAAGATATGTCTAGGTAGGTTGCAGTAGATTTATCTGTAGCCCTGTGTGGTTGCTTTCAATATTTACTTTTTAAGCTGAGAAGATTATAGGATAATACTGTCTAAGAAGGCAAACAGGATAGCATAAAGGCATTTTAGGATATGTGTTCTGTTTAAGGAATTGGTGGAACCTCTTTGCATAGAATGAGATTATTTCTAAAAAGTATTCCTTGATTCTGAAAAGACATTAAGGAAAGCATTTTAAAAACTGTTAACTGCATTAAAAGTATTTAGCATATTGGTGAAACCTGTATCAGCAAGATCTTTAAAGCATCTTAAAACACTTTGTAGATTTTTGTTTGTTTATTTTCAAGAGACTGTTTCCAGCATAACTCCAAGTGGAAATGTACATGATCTGCATATTACTCTATAGGAAAAGGAGTCCTTGGAAGCCAGGCTTGCTGGTTTTTTCAAACACAGCATCAATTTGCTCTCAGATTTTTTAATGAGGAATTCTGCTGCTGAAGACACATGCTGCACTGGGACTGAAGTTGTTTTGTTGAAGTTTCTTTCTTCCTAATAACTGACAGGAAGAGCATGTATTGTCATGTCACTGCTCTGAATTCTGTAATACTCTTATACACTTTATAACTGAGTAATAACTGTCTTCCAAGTTGTTGTAGGGAAAAAAAGCTAATGAATGAACAAAATGGCCATTGCCATCTTTAGCAGTTGATTAAGATGCAGGATAAGATGGTGGAAGATTAGTATAATTCCACTTCATTCAGTGTTGCAGAAAGAATATGAATTCTTTAGAGGTTATGAAATTCCTGCATCATTGAACATCTCAGTTTATGTGGATCAAGTTATATGCCTTATATCTTCCATATCAGGGACAATGCGAGGTCATCATTCATGATGACTCCTATTTCACTAGGTAACCTACTGAAATCAGTACAGCTAAGCCCTCACATTAGAACACCTTTATCTTCCGAAAGCTGCAATGGAAAAAATAAAAAAGAGGCACACACATAATGTATTTTAAGTGTGGTATTGATTCGCTACATTCAGGAAAACTACTTTTTTAATTTTTGGCATGTGCTTAGGTTTATAGTTACCTCGCAAGTCTGGATCTGACTCGCTCATAGAACTGGCTTCAGGTTGACCTGGAATACATCAGATAAGCTACATTTGAAAGATCTGACCCTATGAGTTATCCTTGCTGATAATTTCCATTTCAGGGCTGAGCACTTTTAGCTCCCCATGTATTAGAGCATCCTACAGAAGGAATTCTTCAGTGAGACTGAACTCTTACTTACTGGGAATTGTGAGATTGGGGAACTTACAGCACTAGGTCCTGAATCAACAGGCCTTTGTTTCTCTGTCCAAGTTTTGCTTTACTTTTCTGAGATTTGTGGAGTGTCAACTTAGAAGTGTTTTAAAAAATATTTTCTCCGAATGGCTTACTAACTACCATGTTTTACAATGGGCTATCAATTTATTTTACTAGAAGTTAGAACGTCAGAAATATAAGAACATTCAGGGTTACTAATGGGCGTTTTATGTAGTACTGACACAGGGATTTGTTATCTAGCAGCAGAAGTCAGTGCTGACTTCATTAAGGTGGAAAAAAAAAAAGCCCACTCTAAGAAACAGCAAAAAATGCTATACGTTATTTATCACATCTACTCTTACTTTTTAATTCTGGTGAATTTCTTATTAACTTCACCATTTTTATTTTGCAATGTCTGTGTTCATGCAGCAGTGCCATTTTAACAGAATAGTTAATAGACATTATGACCCTTTTTATTTTTCTTTGATTAAAAAGACGTTCTTACTCCTGGAGATTGTGAGTTACAAAATAGTCACAACCACAGAAAAACTGCAATTAAGGCTTGTCATAGATTACATGATTTTTACGGTATCTGCAATTTTCAGGCCTAGTTTCCTTCATTAGAAACTTTATGAGCAGTCATAATTTTAGTTTTTTTCTTGTGTGAATCTCTCTAGGTTTCTGCTTGGTACTTTGAAAAATGCTGGTCTTTTTGGTACAGCAGATGGAAAGGATTGCAAAAAAGCAGCTTTAAAATTGCTCCAACAAAGTCTGAAATTGAAAGCAAGAGCTAGGACAAATATTGAGAGTGGCTGAAGTGATGCTGGCTGGGGAAAGAATTGCGGGGGAACTGACCAAGCATAGCCTTACAGAGTGTTTCACAGTTTATGAGAACATGCAGTCATGATGTTGAAAGCATCGCAGACACTAGACTCATCAGTCATCATGTGATGCACTTTTTCTTTCCCTCAAAGCAACTTTAAGAATTCTTTATGTATTATGGTCAAAGCATGTGTTTCTTCAAGACTAGTCTCTTTGGTAACTCAATTACCATTAGTCAAGCTAGAGAGTTCCCAAAAAAACTAGTCTTTCATTCAAGAGACTGTTTTCAGAGTAGGGCAAACCTGAAATATGTTCAGGCACTGGCTCTACGTAGATGGTCACCAACACTGAAATATTTTATGTATTAGGAAAGGGTAATAATCTGAAAAAAAATACTGATTTCTAAAGATTAAGATGATTCTTTATGATACATAGATTATGTATCACATATCCCAGTCATGAGCAGACAGGTATTATTCTTTCTTCAGATTCCACTCCTGTAGTCTGTGTTTGTCCTGCTGGATTCCATGTGTACTACTACATTTTTCCAGTAAGAATTGTTTCTTGTTGAAAGTAGTTGGTTTGGGGGTGGTTTTGGTGGGTGGCTATGGGTGGCTATTTTGTTTTTGTTTTTTTCACTTGTGGGCCAGGTGTCTGTCCGCAAGAAACACAGAATTAATGACAGCACAAAATGGTCTTTATTGTCAAAACAGGAATGTATTCCTGGGCAAATGCTGGCCCAAGCTGTAGCAGACGGGTGTCTGAGAGGCACCTTTGTGCCAGATCAGCCCTTGGCTGTGTATCAGTTTCCAGACAGAGATGTTTTTCCTTTACTTTTTCATTTCTGAGTAGGAATCTCAGAATCTTCTGCAGGGCTGCAGTTTATTTCTCCTTCCAGAAACCTAAGTCAAGCTGTAGTGCTGTGTCCTGGGTTCAGCAGTAGCAGTAATTTTTTCCTTCTTAGTAGCTGGTGCAGTGCAGACAGAAATACGTAGTACACCTGCAAAAATTAGGGTAATCCCACTCTTCGTTGAGGGATAGTATGTTTTACAGCAGGTGAATGGAAGTTATGTTTTAGGTAAGTCAGTCTGCCTGTAGTTCCTATGCCTTGGCCAGAAGAGATAGAACCAAGAATTTTTGTCATCTTCTAGACAGCTGTCAGTGTTTCAAGTTTATACATGACACATAGAAGAAATGAGAAAATTTGATGTAGAAATTTAGCAGGAATACGGGAGAAATGGAAATGTAGAACAGTGGATAGACAGGAAGCAGTGGGGTGGAAGTCCTCTAGTTCCAGCCCAAGCCAGAATCTTTAGTCATTAAAATAGTTTGATATCCTTGAGCTTGTGGATTGATTCAGTTGTCATTACACTCCAAAAGACAGAATTTAAAAACTGAAACAGAGGCATGGTAATTGAGCTTCTGCTTTCAGGTCAGGGTAGGTAAGCAATGGAAATGTTTTACCCACTTTTTGCGGTCACTTTAATAACGTCTGTTCACCTGCACCAAGGGGGAATAAAAGCCACACTAAATCAAAACAACTGAAATGAGCTCACAAAGCAGCTTTAACAAGAGAAACAAACAGTTCTATATGTTAGCTTCACCTTCTGTTTAGCCTGAGAGGAACAAAGCAATCCCTGGAAAAGACAGACAGTATCCTCCCCCACACTTAGAAGCACAAAAGATGTGTGGCACCACTATGGTGAGAAGTCTGCACAGCTCATGTAACACATTTCAGAAATCTCTGAATACACAGAAATGCTCTTTTGAGTTAAGTAGCAAAGCTGCGCTGAATCCTTCATTACTTGCATTTATAACAGAAATAGCCTCCAGAGTTGACTGTTTATTTGTCAATTGTTAATTGAGTCGATGTTTACTCATGATTGCAAACAGATGATTAATTTATAGCTGAGTGTTATTACTATGATAGCGAAGAGATCATTAGAAAGAAGAATTATAATAGGGTTCTCTGCACTTGTGAATATAGTAATAAAGATTGACTAATATAATTAGGTAAAGCTTTGTAACAAATACTATGAAATTGAATCTGGACTTTATTTAAATGCACTGGCCTGTTATCTAAAATGTATTAGCAGAGTGTGTGGGTTAAGTAGAACCCCTGCCTACACTGTTTACCGTCTCCTTCAGAGATTAAAATGGCTCTATGCTCATTGGTTAAATTGCAATATTATGCTCTATGCATGAATATTATTTCTATTGAAAACTCAAAAAATATTGCAACAAAATAGCCCCCTGATATTTGCTTTCAAATTTAACATGGGATGATTTCCAACTTTAATTTTGATGATAGGTTAACCAAACTTAATTCAAGAAGATGGTATTAGGCTTCTTCATTTGCTGAGCCTGGTAACCTTTTTGCATAATTCTATTTAATGGAAGTCAGTTTAAAACTTTTGTGGGAATGCAATGACAATCTTATGGAGCATTTGAGTTTTTAATTTTCACAGAAGTGTGGAAGGCAAAAACTGAAGCTGAAGAGGGGTGAGATGAAGCATTTAAAAATAGAGATCTACCTCCTTCACTCTTCTCCCTCTCTTTCTTTTTTGCTTCTTCCCCCTTTGCACCCCCGTTTTTCGAACACTGTATGCTATTTCACGAACATAGTCCAAATTGTCTACAGTTCTATAAAGACTGACCTTTTATGTTCCAGCGAAAGTTTAGCATGGAAAAGGTCTTCTTTGGCCCATTTATACTTGTGGGTACAGATGTAACGTGAATCTGGTTTGAATGAGAATATGTGAGTATTTTAAGATAGGATGGGAAGATATATAAACAGAACTTGCAACTGTAATGTAAACATCATTCTAGTAGCAGGCATTTTAAACTGTTTGAAAATGCTGTGGCATCATAGAAAAATAATGAAATAATACTACAGGGAGTATAAACCCAGGATTTTTTTTTAGGACTTAAATTTGTTATACCCTAACTATTCTATGGTTTCATGAAATCTGAATGCAAAATTCTCACTCTTTGTGTCAGCTTCTTTTTGGATAGAGAAACAGAGTTATCTTCTATGGCCTGAGTGCTTGAAGCCTAAACCTGTTCTATTTCACCTACAAACTGTGACATTGTGGACTCTCAAGGCTATGCGAAAACGCTGTCATCCTGATAGATGCTGAGTCTCAAATGAAGTATCTTGAGATCAGTGCTTACTGAGCACCTATCAGTATCTATTTCCAAATGATCAAAAAGCATTTCTGTGCTCAGCTGTGACTCAAAACTCTTATAATATTTATAATGGGAAATGGAAAGTTCTTGCCATGTGGTTAGAAAAGGCTCCCGCAGGGATGTGCAATTACTGTTGCACTGCTCTGTTAGCTGTGTGCTCTGTGCTCAGATATACGATATTCTTTGCAGCAAAGCTGATAGGTCTACAGTCATGTTGTTACTTGTGTCCAAAGGTTACTCAAGTATTTCAGTAATGAAAAAAAATAATAATTGTGGGTTATTTTCATTCTGTTTGGTGGAGTTTCTTTGTTGGAAGAAGACATTTGGAATAGATGAATTTGTATAAACTATTTGACTACTAAAAAGATATTTAGAAGAAATGTTGAAATCCTGAGGTTCAGAAATAACAAACTGGACGGCTGAACTACAGTTCCCTTACACAAAATTCTGTCACTGTCAGATGAACGGATGAGAATGTGAAAAGTTTAAATGTTGTTCATAGAAATTAGGAAGGATTAATAATGGCTCAAAATAGTCTCAGAGTCTCTGGGCATGTTCATGGAATATTTTCACAGAAAGGATCTGCTAGTTTGAGGCTTGCACAGCAAATGAAGAGAGCCTTTTGATCTTGACTGACTTGATAAGACATGGGATGAAACAGACTTTAATCAAAAGTGATCAATAAATCACTCCCAAAATACTATTTTTCTTTCCTAGATAATGTAATTAAAAAAAAAAAATCTCTGTGGGGAAAATAAGTATTTTTAATGCATTGAATGAATCTGTTGCCAAGTTTTAGCTTTATCAGTTTTCACCAGCACTCTGTCCCAGGGCTGTCAATTTGACTACACTGAAAACCTGTCATTCTCAAACAAGTCTTGTCACCTGCTTGTCTTCTGAAATGGTGTGAAAGGGAGGTATTAAAAAAATAGGTGGAACAAGGAAAGAAGCAGCATCCAAGAATGGAGTTGAAGGATCCCTGTCAATGTTCAAGGCCAAGTTGGACAGAGTCTTGGGCGACATGGTCTAGTGTGATGTGTCCCTGCCCATGGCAGGGGGTTTGGAACTAGATGATTTTAAGGTGCTTTCCAACCCTAACCATGCTATGATTCTATGATTCCATGAAGACAAAAGAGAGAAATGTACAAAAATACTATCTAAAGCTGAGTTTGAGAAACCTACATGTTAGAAATACATTTGAATGAACAAATGCAGGTTGGTAGAGGCTGTCATCCTATTTAAATATTTTTTCCTTTATGTGAGTAAAATGTGCGTTGTTTTCCCTGCAAAAAATGTGCAGTTTGAAGCCCATGATGTGTTTTGAATGGGTCTCAAGGAAGCAAAATAGCCACTTGTAGGCAGTTCAGAGAAACCCAGGACTGATGGGTTTCAAATTTCAGTTTAAATTTGTATGGAAGCAGCTCAAGATTGTTTCTAAGAAGCATTTGAATTGGCCAAACCCAGAGATGGTTGTATTAAATACTGTTCCTTATGAACTGATGAAGGTTTTGGTTTTCAAAAAAAAATTAATAGTATTGATGGAGTGTCTTCCATACAGATTTTAATTTTCGTCCTAGAATTTGTGTCTTCTTTCAAGTACCTGGTAATAATGGTGTTTGTAATCAGGATCCCAGTTGCAACGGACCAATAATCTGTGTATTAAGTTATTTTGACTCATAGGAATCCTGTGCAAGATATAAATGATGACTCCTGTTTTTTCTGCTGTTATTAATATAGAATTTAATCTGTAAAAAATAAGTAATTACTTCCTTTTTCAACTTTCTATTCTTCCTTTGTATTTAGATCCTTTCTCATTAGGTTATGTGCTCTGAAGGCATTAAACAAGATGGGGGAGAAAGTAAGCATTCTTTATAAAAGATTATGAAAAGTGGCATATAGCTGGTATGTGAAAAGCTGTCATGATAATCAAATCTTTGATAGATTTGACAATGGTATACTTGCATAGATAAATCCACACAATCCCAAAAGACACCAAGTGGGTACTTAAATCCTCTCAAATACAGGCCGTTTTACTCAGTTGCTGAACATTAAGCGTAGAAGAATTAGGTAACTTTAGCTAGTGTATATAAAGCAACTACAAGTTGTCTTGTTTTATTTTCTTCTAATCTTCTTCAAAGTTTCCAGGCCAACCTTTCACTGAAGAATATACAATATTTTAGTTGTTAAGTCTTGCAGTAAGAAAAAAAGAAAAGGTGGCATGGTACAGCTGGTGTTTTTAAAGTAAGTAGTTGTTTGACAACCATAGAGATATTATAATTGTTAATTCATTGAGCAGGGCTCTGTGAGGAAGCAGAAGTCTCTGTTGGACCTACTCCATAGTTTCCCAGCTGTTAGCTGTTTTCTTCACACAAGGAGGGCTTGAATCGCACCTTAAGCCTTCGAGAATATATGGTGCACTGGATACAGTGTGTATTTAATTCTGGACTGGAAAATGAAGCCAATGTAAACTCCAGTTATTGCTGGGCCTTTTCATTTATCTGACATCAGACACAGAAGGTCATGACTGCTTATGTCCAATGGAAAACAGCAGTAAAGAGTCAGAAAACTAAAAAATGTCAGTCTTAATTAAACACTTCAAGAGAAACAGTCTGTTTACAAGTGCAACCTGTAGCTCTGTTTATATTCATATGCCATTTCTTAAAGTAGTGATATTTGGAGATATGTGGAAGAAAATGGCCCTCATCTCCCAAATCCAATGGTATTTGAACAGTCTTCATTCCACACTTACTGGGGAGTGCTTTTTCAAACAAACCATCTTGTAAGCCTGTTGTCTGTCTGATGGGATTGTGGTTTGCTTTCTAGGACTGAAATTTGCACAAAAGTGTGCAGCAAAAGTGATCAAAATCCCAAAACTCAGTATGGAATTGTGATCCAGTATGCACTGTTAGCCCTGTTCTGCCTGCTGTGTTTTTTTTTACAAATCAGGAAAGTTAATTTAGGATCACTCAGTCTACAAAATAACTGTGAAGCAAAGGATTAGCTCAGCTGATGTTTGTTCTTTCTAATGCTTGCTGTTTATATTAAAGAAAGGAGGTTGTCATTTGTATTACAATCTTAAAGTGTCTAAGATTGAAACAAGATGGGTTTAAATAAGAAAAAGACAATAATTTCCAGCAGAGAAATAACTTCAGATTTTTTTTTTTCTGACATAAAATAGAGAGCAGCAGAAACTGGATCCAGCAGAGCCTCTAATTCATTTAGAAAATAAAATCACTAAATGCCTGTAAACTATTTATTCACCCTGGTAAATGGTAGGAAAAATAACCACTTAGATTTAGAAAATGAATGTGAAATGTGTCCTCAAAATTATTACTTGTGGTGCAGAACATTGTCATCTCTTATTGTGAATTTGTAATATAAATCTTATCTAATTCGAACATTAGAAAATAGAAGTGCTGAAGAAATTTTCATTGAAAACTTCTTTAAATTATTATAATTGTCAAAAAGCTGTTAAAGAAAGCCATGAAATGAAAACATATTTATATGATATTTGAGCAACAATCAAGAAAAAGCAATAAGCACTAAGTTAGATCAGCCAACTACCTTGCAAGTAAATGAAATTTCCTAGGATAAGGTTTAGCATGTTGTCAGTTTAGACTGCAGAATTTTAAAAGTTGTTTAATACAGAAAGCTGGACAACTCCTTTCAAGTATAGCCTGTGACCTATTCTTCATGGTCAAAGAGCTTGTTCAAGGAATATGACTTTGGAGTCTGCATCAGCTGGAACCATATTAATGTTTTATTTCTAAAATTCTGGGTCAGATTTATGTGTATCGGTGTCAGACATAGTCTCACACTAATTTGATTAATTTGAAAATGCTTTTTTGTTTGGCATTAATTCCTGGGTGTCCAAAATGCTAAACAGAAGTGAAAGCAAGGAATTACAAAAGAGGCTGAGTAGATAAGCTGTTCTGTTTGTGCCCATTTTCAGTGAAATTTGACTATTCAGCTTCCCTTTACTCTAAAAAAATTCTAGTTTGATTGTGTGCATAGATGAAGAAATAAGCCAACAACTTTCTGGTGAATACACTGACATTTGTTTTTAGGAGGTTATGTAGTGAGGAAGTCACAAAACTCTGCCCTGTCTATATAAGGTGTTCTTTACTTGGTTTCTGAGTGCTTAGCTGGTGATGGATGATTCAGTCCAAATGTTAGCTTTGTGTACTGACAGTCTGTCTCTCTGATATACTTTGAACTCTGGATGAATTTTTATATGGCTTTAGATGAGTATTCATGAAAACAGGACTAAGATATTTCATTGCCAAATCTCAGGTGTCCAGCGTGGCACAACTGCTATAATATTTTTAGGTGACTTGTGAAATGCAGTTATTATCCAGCAGTGGGGAGCAATGAATTTGTTAATGGCTAGACTGGCAGGGCTGCACTTGAGGTATTTAGAACAAACACCATAGTCAGCAGTCACAGGTGGGAAAAAATATCTTTGACTTTGAAAAATATTACAAATGCTTGATTCATTTTTCACAGTACTTCGTAAAATAACTTTACCTGAGCCTTAGTCCTCAGCAGCTGCGAGGTTTGTTCAGAGAAGGCTGAGCTGGTAAGGAGGAGAGAACAGAAGAGTCTGTTGAATCTTTGAGCATGGTTTCCAAACTCTAACCATTAGCTTTCTCTTTGGGAGTTGTTCTTGAGTGCTCAGAAGATCAGAGATATTTTCCCATCATACCTAATGCCTGGTGTTTTCAGATCCTGGCTTTCATGGTCTGTCTTAAGTAGAGGTGTTTATAGAATGTCTTTATGAGAGATTTATTCCTGGGAGATGGGCTAAAACCACTGAATTTTTAGCTGCTTCTGAAGAAAAACCATGACGCACAAGACCTTGTTTCTTCAGGCTCTGTTGAATCACTGGATGCTTTATTGAGGGAATGGTTGATTGTGGCCAATGTATTACAGCTCTGTGTCCATTTTCCAAATGAAAATAACCATGTTATGGTGAATATTCGAGCACAGAGCAAGGCCTAATAAAAGATATCTTAATACTGGTATGCACCTTTGTTGTTGAATGGGCCATGTAAATGAGAGATGTGGGGGAAGGCATCATGGACACATACTTTCTAGTGCAGGGAACCTCTAAATAATGGAGATTTTGTTGCAGTCTAGGTCTGGGATCTCTACAGAGTTCTAGTATTTTCCCTTCTGGTCACAGGTAGTGAATTACAAATGGGGGTGAAGTGGGCACTCTGAGGTATGAGGTTGTGCAATGAGACAGGGACTTTTACCTTAAAAAAAAGTGAGACAATTGGAGCTGGCAAAAGTACAAGACAGGGGCCAAGTGAGTAAATGCCACATGAAAAGCATAGCATTGTAACCCCTTACTGTCTTGCCATCAACTGTGTGGATGTATGGTCTGATGGTTGGTGCAAATATGTTAATTGTGGTTTCTTGCATCTCATGTGTTAATGGATCTTTTTTATTTTAAATTCTATCAGCTGTGGGTTTAATTAGTCTTTTAAAAATGAGACAGTTTTGTTCAGATCATGTTGGTTGCAAAAAGAAGGAAATTCTTAAATATATTTTTGAAATGTTTTTAAAGAGGAAATTCCCTAAATCAGTATTGCTTTAATTATCTGGGATGAACAGATGAAAGAACAGTGATTTATAGCTAGATAACTTTAAAAATAAAATGTTTCATTTTATTAATGTCTAGCCAAGGATGAGATATAAATTATGAAATTTTTAAGGCATGTGAACAAGACCTGATGCTATTAAACGCAAGATCTCTTAAGGTTTTAGGCAATGTGGCATGCCATGTGATCCTGTAAAATATTACTTGAGATTTTCAAGTTGACATTGAAATGCAAGTTAAAACAGCATTTGTATATTGCGCAGATTAATGGAATTAGAAATATCTCTGTCCTGAAAATGTTTTAAAATCTACTGTAAACTGCATTCATCAATAGAAAGCTGGATTAATATTTGATGAGATTATGATAGTACTTATGTTAAGACTAAGTGATGTTAGATTTTCCCAAGAAGAGTTTTTGATATTGTAATAACCTCTAGAATTAGATTTAAGCACTAAAAGAGTACTGTTGTCTAGTGCCCTTTTTTTTTTTTTTTTTACATTTAATATTGATTACAAAGATTATCAAGGCAAACTTCTATGGGATTTAATACTAAGTCATTAAAAGTTTGGCAAAGAGTGTTTTCAGCGCACATCTTTGATTTCAGCATGTTACGGCTGTGGGACATGGTTCTCTGGTTTAGACTCTTTGAAGATGCCCCATAGGCTTCTTTTAGATCAAATCACACCTCACAGAAACACTTAATTGAGCCCAAGTTCCTCTTTTGTTGCTCTTCAAAAACATTAAAAATAGTCACTGAAAATAAGCCATCCTTTTAGGGAAGAAGATACAGTGTGAATTGAATCTCTGTGAAGCTGCTTAGAAAACATGCTTCCTGTTTAAGGTTATCTTCACTCATTTATTTTAGTATCATGCGAACATTTAACAAAAAAGCTGACATTCCTGTCATAGTGTTGTGTGTATTCTTCTCCTGTCTTATGTGGCTGTTTCCCACATTTGTCAAGGCAAAGGTTGAAGGGGGTATGGACAAGGGAAATAGGTCTCCCATTCATTCCTGTCTGTCAGGAGTTCACTTTGTCATGATAACATTCAAGGAGTATATTTATCTATCCCGCTACTGGAGGTTAAAGCAAGGGTAAAAAAAGGAGAAGGGAAGAAATCATGTTTTAAAAGTTTACAAATTCTGCAGCAAAGACTGTAAACAGAGAGAGGCTTGCAGTGGAATGTGTAAAATACTGCTGCATTGATAGCGATGAGGCAGCTAGCTGCTACAAATCTGCTCATATAAACAGAGGAACTCTTGCTGCAGATTGGGTCTGTTTTGGCTTAAAGTCTGAGGAACACATTGCTTTCAAAGTGAATTCTTAGGTGTCACTTCCCATAACTTATAGCAGAAGATTACAAAGCTACTGATATAACATATTAGTTTGACGGACAGAATTATACCCCCAACGCTTCCTGCTCTCCCCAGTGACGCACACTAACTTAGTGTGCTGTGACAGCTGCCTTGATTTACCACCGGGCTGGGAGGCCAAGTGGGAGAGGGAACATTCACATGAACGCAGGGGCTGATACTGGCCCACAGCCTAGTTTATAAAGCTGCCCTGTAATTCACCACGAATGTGTCACCATTAAAAGGGAAAAAAGGATTGCAGATAATAAATACTCTTTAATTTATTAGCTAACAACAAAGAGATCAGAGCCAGTTGTGATGTGATTGTTTGACATTATATTGTCAAGGAAAAAAGCTAAGTTGACCAAAGATGTATATTACACATTCAAGCAGATGCATCAACTCTTGGCTTGTCACAAGCGGAGCTAAACAAAACGCCAAACAGAGGAGAGAACTGGCAAACAGCACAGTCATTTATCTCTGAAAGAGACATATTCAAGAGCAAGTGAAATAAGACATAGTTCTTTGGGCTTGGTCAAGGGCCAAGTTCTAACTTTTATAAATTAAATGTTTTGTGTATCGTATTTGGCAACTGCAGCAGCTCTTGCCATGTTGGTCATGGTAGGAGAATGTTAGATTTTCCTGTCTCCTTTTGCCAGAATGATGGCTTTTGTTGTGAGGGACAATATTAGAATGTGTCTGTGCATACCAACAGCCAAAATGTGTGCCATAAAAAAGGCATATAGGTTTTGTAAATAACAGCTGATAGGGTAGGTGCTCTATAGGACCTTATTTTTTCAAATAAAACCTTAAAAAGTCATGACCCTGAAAATCTCACTCTGGATTGCTCGAGTTCACAGAATATAGTCGTCAGTAAAATTATTTCAGGTTCGTATGGGTTTTTTATCTGAATTTTGAAGTTCATGTAGTTTATTTTGAGCAACCTTTGCTTTTTTGTTATTTGAGCAGTGTTACGGCACCAAAGTTAGTTTCATGGCAGCATTTCCATTGTAAATTGTGCTTGAGTGGTTTGGATATAAACTCTAAAAATTTTTGCTTTGGTCTCAAAACTGATTCACAGAATTAGAGCATTAGAGATTATATATTTATGCACACATATGCATTTATTTTTTTTAATGAATATTTAAGATTAGATACATTTGTGTTATTTCAGAACATAGGTTTCATGTTATACAGTCAAATATGTCTCATCAACATGGCACATTATATTCTAATATTGGAGACAAGTAAGTAACATGCACAGCCCCAGGTCTTGGTTGGTTGGTAATCAGTCCAAAACTGGAGTAAATTCAGTGGAAAATCTCCAGATGTATTTTAGCCTCTCTGAAAGGTAAAATTTCCAAATAGTGTAATGCAATCTACGTTCTGTATGATGCTATTATATACACACACTTAAGACATGTTAAACGTGTAAATCTGTAGCTGAAAAAATATGTTGATAGAGCCAAAAAATGTTTTTCATATTATTGGAAGAAAAAGTTGAGGAATCAGATGTTATTTGGGGTGCTTTTATATGGTTTTTTTGTAAAAAGGATGTAGTTCTGTTCCCTCGCTGCTCTACCTTTCAGAAGCATGAAAACTTAGGAGGTGTTATATTACTTCTGATAAATAGAAAATGTTGATTGATGTGAAGATCATGCCAACATAAAATCAGAGCATTATTTAAACTCAAGCAGAAGCCCAGAACAATTTTTTGTATTCCATGGTCCTCATGCTGATCCTTTGTGCAGGTATAAAAATTATGCCATAGTTAAAGGCCTATGAAATTATTTGCTTCAGCTACAGACTAGTCAGTCTGATCTTGGTGCCCAGCAAGATCAAGGAGCAGATCCTCCTGGAAACTATACTAAGATGCATGGACAATAAGGACAATAGGGAGGTGATTGGTGACAGCCACCATGGCTTCAATAAGGGAATATCATGCCTGACAAATTTGTGGCCTTCTACAGTAGGGCCATGGCTTTGGTGGATAAAGAAAGAGCAACTGATGTCATCTACCTGGACTTCTGCAAAGCCTTTGAGACTGTCCCATATGACGTCCTTGTCTTTAAATTGGAGGGGAACGGATCTGATGGGTGGACCATTCAGGGATTTAGCTGGGTTGTTACAGTCAGAGAGTTTGGTCAACATCTCGATATCCAAGTGGAGACCAGTGACAAGTGGTGCTCCTTGGTGCTGTTTATCATCTTTGTCAGTGACATGGGCAGTGCGCCCTCAGCAAGTTTGCCACCTACATCAAGCTGTGTGGTGCAGTTGACACACTGGAGCAAAAGGATGCCATCCAGAAGGACCTAGATGTGCTTGAGAGGTGGGCTAATGCAAACCTCATGAAGTTCAACAGGGCCAAGTGCAAGGTCCTGCACCTGGGTTGGGGCAATCTGAAGCACAAGTACAGGCTGGGTGGAGAACGGCTTGAGAACAGCCCTGTGGAGAAAGATTTGGGGCTGTTGGTTGATGAGAAGCTTAGCATGACCCAGCAATGTGTGCTCACAGCCCAGAAAGCCAACTGTATGCTGGGCTGCATCAAAAGAAGCGTGGCCAGCAGGTTGAGGGAGGTGACTTTCCCCCTCTACTCTGCTCCTGTGAGCCCCCACCTGCAGTACTGCATTCAGCTCTAGGGCCCCCAACATAAGCGGGATGTGGACCTGCTCAAGTGAGTCCAGAGGAGGCCATGAAGATGCTCAGAGAGCTGGAGCAACTCTCCTATGAAGACAGGCTGAGAGAGCTGGGACTGTTCAGCCTGGAGAAGAGAAGGCGCATGGAGACCTTATAGCAGCTTTTCAGTATCTGAAGGGGGCCTACAGGAAACCTGGAGAGGGATTTTTTTACAAGGGTATGTAGGGATAGGTCAAGGAGGAATAGCTTTAAACTGAAAGAGGGTAGATTTAGTTTAGACATCAGAAAGAAATTATTTACTGTGAGGGTGATGAGACACTGGCACAGGTTGTCCAGAGAAATTGTGGCTGCCTCATCCCCAGAACTGTTCAAGGCCAGGCTGGATGGGGCTTTGAACAACCTTGTCTAGTAGAAAATGTCCCTGCCTGTGGCAGGTGGGTTGGAACTAGGTGATCTTTAAGGTCCTTTCCAAATCAAACCACTCCGTGATTCTGTGACATCAGAAGCATTGTCCTACAAATCTGAAAAGACTGAACTCCAGTAATTTTGTCTGCTTTTATTACACTGACATTATCTTACAATTTTTGTACAGATTGAATTTAGAAAGGAGATTGAAACTCCATATACATTTTTTAAGGACTTGCCTTTTCCCCATTTCTCTGAACAGCTAGATCATACATCAGTTTTCTGAAATCAGAGAGGAAAGGTATAATGCATGGTGAGGAAAGGAGAGGCTCAGGTCCTCTCTCCCTGTTGAGAGGTTGCAAATTCTCTGGATGATCCACGTCAACATCTCTGAAGGTCAACATGCTTGTTAGCACAGTGATACACTGATGTGTGTCGATCTCTGCAGTAAAGTAGCTTTTTGTATCTTGAGCAGCCAGGGAATGGGAGTCTCTGTGGAGGTATGGATGGATCAGGGGCCTTCCTACAGCAGTTTCTAGCATATTTAATGATTTGTGTCCTCAGGGCAACGTACATCACTTTTCAGCAACCTGTCTATGATGAGTAATTAAAGGATCTTTCCTGATTATATTCTAAATTAAAATGAGGGAAGAGGACAGACTGCGTCAAAATTGATAACTTAAATTGCTCCATTTTGGTGAACCAGGCAGTCAGTTCCAGGAAGAGGAAATCAGCATGTGCTAAACAGGGGAAACATGATTTGGGATAGAGAAAAAACAGTGTGGAGTCCACTTTGTGACATTGCCCAGGATAATTAATGGCAAGCTAGATGAATATACAGAGGGAAGTACTTTACCATTTGTTAGAGGTAATACATGGAGGTGTTTCACATTTATTCAAAGACATTGGAAAAAACAACCTCTGCTTTACAGTCTGGTGGTCTTGCAGTCCATCTCTTCATTCACTCTCCAGAGATTTATCTTCACAGAAGGCCAAAGTTCAGCTTCTGCAGATATGGCAAATTAATCTGTATTTTTATGCTGATTTTCTTTACTAGAACATAGCTTTAAATAATTATGTTGCTATTTAATAATTTCTTATGCATCAATAATTGTTAGAATCCAAAGTGCTTTTTAATTAAAAGAGGCAGACATTTAAAATTCTGCTTCTGATGTATGCAAAAATTCCTCATATATGGCCTACTGTCCCCTAAAAAACTAAACAAATGTATAAAAAAGAGAAGGAATCTCAATGTCACTAGCATTTCAAATCTGAAGGCTAAAAAACACAGAACTGTTTCAAAATCATGCATCCTGATTTTCAGAGATTATGTTCTTTAAATGAAGATTTATGTTCTTTAAATGCTTGGAATTTGCTGATTTATTTCCCTATGAAATGGAATTCTGTTTCTTATTCCTTAAAATCCTGAAAGAGAAGACCATAGAAAATATGAAGGTGAAATATAATATGTAGGGGACTATTCTAGTCTTCTGTTGTTTTCAAAAGAAACAGTAATAGTCTTAACTCCCACAGAATATGACGTTTAGAAATTCAGACACATTCAAATGAATTCAACAGCACACTATAGTGTCTTCTAGGAATCATTCTTTAGAAAGTTAAAGACTAAATTGTATGTGTTCATGCTTATTAACAGTAATCACATTATATTTTACCTCACTGATCTTTAAATATGAGGTAGCTTGCAGAAAATTAATGCAGGAGCAGATGAAAAACAAGTCACATTAATATCACATAAATGCTCTAAAAAAAATTAGAAGCAGGATGTAAAACCATATCAAAGAAGGTAAAATGTGTGCTAGAACACATGACAAAATGGATACAGCAGATGAAGAAATAGATACAGCATGCTGAGGGCTTAACGTAACGTACAGCAGAATTGATAGATCTCGTACTGAAATAAATAAAACATAGCATAATATATATGTTGTAATGAATTGAATAAAGCAGATAAGAGAATTGATTAGAAAGTGTGCTGGACTGAATAAAACATAACAATATTATTTATTGGATCAAATAAAAATATAACATATTGAACTATATTGAAATTACTAACACAAAAGCTGTATCTAAGCCATGTTGAGTTGAAATAAAATATGGAGTGTATAAAGCTCAGTAAAACTCTGGGTACTGGTCCATGAGGGTCACATAACTCATTTTATTTTGGCTGCATGCCATGAGCAGAGAAGGTCATTAAGGTACTGAGTTTCAGATAAAGAAGATGTGTGATTTATATTGGCTCTACCAGACAAGCTTTTAATTTGATGTTATCAAAATAACTTATTCTCTCTCAAGTGCTTTTTTATCCCTTTTTCTCTTACCCACTTTCTCACTCTCACTTTTGCTTGTCTTCTCTCTTCCTCTCACCCCACCTCTCATCTCCTCTCAGTCTTTTCACATGCCCTTTCTTTCTTGTGCTTGCTTGTGCCTCTTGTTCATATGTTATTTCTTTCTCTCTTCTTCTATATGCTGTATGGGTAACAAAGATTCCTGCGTCCTGGTTTTCTGTATATTTTGAATATATAAGCAATTGTCATGACAGAAATTATTACCAAATTAGATATAAACTTGATTTGAAGTCAGTTGTGAAAATAGCAATATTTTGTGTGGTGATGCTGTACAGTAATGGAAACTTGATAAAACCCATCACTCTCTAAGGCTATCTTGTTTGCATCTGAGCAGCAACCCTCCCTGCTCCGCTCTTCTCACATTTGTCAAAACTTGAGTTTAAATTCAGATTTGGAGCCTGAGTCTGATTGGAGCATTTTTTCTTTTAATTGAAGCAAGAAAAATCAGTCCTGAGGTTTAAATTTTACTTGTTCCATATTGTGAATGTATGCTCCATGTTTTGGCTGGCTTGAGTACAGAGATTCATTGGTCTCATTGTTTTTTTTTGGTTTGATTATATCACAAGCTTTATAAAAAATGGCCCTGTACTTCAAGCTTTACCAAGACAGATTTTAACATTTAGGTTTTCTTTTCTGTTCTTTCTTCTTTTCATTCTTTTTAAAATTTACCCATTAAAAGTCTTTAAAGTTGGAAGGCCAACAAGCTCCTATCTTTCTAGTTTTAGTTCTTAGCTATTAATCTCCAACTGTAAATGAAAACCGTATTCCTGCCAAGGCTGGCTTCAAAAGTTTGCCCTATTAGAGTTCATTTTATTGTAATCTTTATTCTAAATGGAGTGTTCATTCTGGTTTAACCACAGCTGATGATGACTTGATAGTTTTCTAGTGAAGTAATACTTGACATAGGAAGTCCTTAGTTTAAGAAAAGAGGGACAAGAGCAGCTTGGTTTTGTTTGTTTCGTATTGTTGTCTTTGTGGAGGAAATTTTACTTGTGTAGTTATTTGGTCATGAAGTTTTAAAAGGGAAGTTATGTTTCTGGAATTTTATCTTCAAAGCACATCAAAGTGTATATCATAGTAGAATACCTGAGCTTCAGTATTGAAGTTGGCATGCTATGTCCGTGTTGGTAAATACCTGTCATGGTTTAAGCCCAGTTGGCAACTCAGCCATGCAACCCTCGCTTACTCCCCTCACTTCCTTCCCCCACTTCCTCCCCCCCACTCCCGGAGCGATGGGGAGGATAATCGAAAGAATGTAACTCCCACGGGCTGAGATAAGAACAGTCCAGTAACTAAGGTATAACACAAACCACTGCTGCTACCACCAGTAATAATAATGATAAGGGAAATAACAAGCGAAGAGAATACAACCGCTCACCACCGGCCAACCGAGCAGAGAGCTAGCACTTCCAGGTAACTCCCAATTTACATCCTGGGCATGACGTGCTGTGGTATGGAATACCTTTTTGGCTAGTTTGGGTCAAGTGTCCTATATCTGCTTTATCCCGGCTTCCCCTCCTCCCTGGCAGAGCATGAGACTCAGAAAGTCCTTGGTCAGAGTAAACATTACTGAGCAGTCGCTAAAAACGTCGGTGTTATCAGCACTGTTCCCAGCCTGAAAGTCAAAAACACAGCACTGCACCAGCTACTAAGAAGAATTAAAAATGACGGCTACTGCTGAACCCAGGACAATATCCTACTGTAAAAGGGTGTGTAGAGCAAAATAACTGGTGCTGAAGACTCAGTATCCCCACTGCAGGCATTGGACTAACTGAAAGGTAGAGAGCTTTGTTTTGTATTCTGTATCTCTAATACACACACAGAGTAATGTCTGGATAGAGAGTGCACCACATTGAATGGCTGTTTGCTAGAATTTGCAGAGCATTTCTTTCCTCTGTATACGGTTTTAAATATAACTTTATTATAAAACACAAGTAGTTCTATCAATTCAGCCAGAATTCTTGAGTATGTTTTCCCATAAATATACTTGCATAATTAAGTACTAATTTAAGCATGGTGTCATTAGGTACTGCCTTGTCTTTCCAGGTTATGGTGTATTTGAAAGCTGCAGTGGGTAAATAAATCAGAAGTGTAAATGTTGAAAATAAACAGAGTCTAGGGAAAAAAAAAAACCAAAACATGGGGTGAAAAAGCCACCTGTGTGCTTATATATTATATAAACACCTGTGTGCTTATATAATAAATACCCTACTCCTAATTTAACCTTTTGTTCTTGTATCTCTGACACTTGTTGACCATTTCAGTCCATTAAACAGGCATTAGTCAACTGTATGCTGAAACAGCCACAACTCTCCATCAGATAGAAGGACATTAAGCTGTCGCAGCAGGAATCAGGCAGCCTTCAAAATGTAAAGGACTCTCTTTTAATTCTTAAACATTCAAACTGTATTAATTCCAGTGACAGTTATCCCTTAAGTCATTTCAGGCAGTTGCACACTTCTCAACTTTCACAGCTTTCATGTGGAGTTTGTGATTTTATTTTTTTTTTTATTGAAGTGTTTCCCCCATCTCTCATACTTGCATTTATGCTGGGAATGTTTCTAATCTGAAAAAAATAGTTAATAAATTCACAGGTAATGGATTAAATAACTAGTAGTTCCTTTTAATGACACTTTAACTGTGACTCTTATGATATTCTGATCTCCTTGGTTTAAATGAATACACTGGCTGATACTGAGTAAGTTTCAAAGACAGACCCAGCATCTCTTAGTTCCGGTATAAGTTTATTGGATATTTTCAGTAATTTCTTGATGAAAAACAAGTGAACTAAACAAACCTTTTTTTTTTTTTTTTTTTCCCTCTGGCTTGCTTGTTCTCTTTCATGTCCCTTTCATAAACTCTTACTTGAAAGATGTTAATTTACATAGAGAAGTTTTAAGAAGTTGTCTGCTCTAGATTTGTAAGCCCAATCTGAGGAGTGCACTTTATGTGTCCTAGGCTAATTGATCTCTTCTGGAGCAGTTGAGGGAGTAAATGAAAATTTTGTGTGATTGAAGAAAACAAAGAAAAAGAAGGCATATGTATAACTTCAGTGTAATGCATCTGTTGTAATATTTTTTGTGAGCCAGTCTTATAGTGGCTTTGACTGCTGACCTCTGAAAATTTAGCCACTATGTATTACCAGTCTTGAATTTACTTCTTTAAAGAGTGTAATCTTTGCACTACGAATCATCTTTTCCCTTTGCCCTTTTTCTCACTGGGCTAAATTATCAAGGTGTATTCAATCATTTTCTTTTTTTCATAGTTTTCATTTTTGACAGTGCGTCTGCATCAAGGACAGTGCTTAACTTCATTTTAAACTATGACCACAATGCCTATGTCCATTTCCAACTACTGTAAACCATCCATAAATCAGGAAAAAGTGCCATGCTGCTTAAAGCTGCTGAAATGAGCTTTTGAGCATTATGCTTACAAGAATGTCAGCATGTCACAGAGTAAATCAACAAAGTGTCCTTAAACCTTTGTTGCATCAGGGAAATCTTTGACTTCATGGCTTGAAGCCTGGTTATTCATTTTATTGCCTTATTTTCTCCCATCACAATGGACACATGTGATTCTTATTTTGTTTGGACACTGCATCATGGTTATTTCTACTTTATTCATGGCTGGTAATTATAGGTTTTATTGCTTAGTCCTATTTAGATTTTGTCTGAAAATATTAAATGAAACTTCTGGTGACTGCTAGGCTCTGAAAGGCCTCAGATTTACATTAATGATCTAGGAACTGTGAGTTCATTTTACCGTATTACTAGATGCTAATTTTACACATTCTTACAATTCCTGTTCCTGCCTTTGTTGTAATGTTTTATCTCTGCTCTTTGAGGTCAAAGTTCATGTTTTGAAAGCAATCATCCCAGGAGACAACTACTTAATACTGTTGTTGAATACAACTGCCACATACACATCAGATCTCCCGGTTATATTTGCACTGTTTGACTCTGACCTGCTGTTATTTGGCTTGTTGTTAATTTCTGAATTACTTTGTGTCCTGTGAAAATTTGCATGAGCCCTGTGCATTTCTTATTGTTTGCTATTCACTGTCGTCAAAAATCACTGTTGTAATACTCAGCTATTGTTAATTGATCTTTAAGATGATATCACATTGAAATTTTTTCCCTGACAGCCTTCTAGAAGATGAGTTCTTCTCTATTATAAGAAGAGGCTGCATTCCACTATAATCTTTAAAATATCCAAAAACCAAGTATGCGGTACGTGGCAGGAACAAAAACCCTGGATAGTGTTTCCCTTGCCAAGTAACAAATGTGTTCAAAGAATCTTAAAATGAAGACAATTTAGAAACAACATAGGGAGGCTAGAGCAGCAGAATGACAGGTCATCTTGACTTCTTTGGAATGTCTTTTGTTTGGAGTGTCTTTTGCCTATTTCCTCATATTTGCCGATTGTCTTTGTTCAGGTGGATAGGGTTATCATACAGGATACGTAACAGTGACAGAGTAAATCAACTGTTAAGTAGGGCATATTAATTTGCATAATCCTTTTGCAAATCCTTCTAGGTGCATATTTGTTAATGAATTAGATATGATATTAAGAGATATGGTAGAAAAAAGTGTACTCATAGAAGCCTAATATTTCAAATTTTTAATTTGTTAACAGCTAATTTTGTCTTGATTATAGATTTACTAACACATGTTATATTGATAAGCAACTCTTTAAATCAGGTTATATTAAAAATGAAGTATAATAATATAATAGAATTTAAATATTGATAGTAATATCTAAAATGATCAATAGGATATATCTTAAACTCATAGACAACAGGCAAATGCTGTACAGCTTTTTATGACTTTGTATGAGTTACTCTTTGTCCTGGGTTCAGCAGTAGCAGTCATTTTTTCTCCTTCTTAGTAGCTGGTGCAGTGCTGTGTTTTTGATTTTTTGGTCTGGGAACAGCGGTGATAACACCGAT
>WYDI02003348.1:0-14928 GCA_009867235.2 Psittacus erithacus
CTAGCCAAGTTTAATTCTAACTGGGCCTTAGCTTTCCTAACCTGGTCCCTAGCTTCCCGAACAACATCCCTGTATTCATCCCAGGCCACATGTCCTTGCTTCCACCTTTTATAAGACATTTTTTTCCCTCAAAGTTTCCTCAGCAGCTCCTTATCCATCCAAGGAGGTCTCCTGGCCCTCCTGCTGCACTTTCTTCTAGTCACGACGCAAGACTCTTGAGCTTGAAGCAAGCGATCCTTGAATATCAACCAAAAGTCTTGGGCCCCCCTGCCCTCTAGGGCTGCTTCCCACGGAACCTTACTAAGCAGGTTCCTGAAGAGGCTAAAGTCTACTCTCTTGAAGTCCCGGGAAGTGAGCTTGCTGTACACTCTTCTCACTGTCCTTAGGATCTTGAACTCAATCATCTTATGATCGATGCAACCAAGGCTGCACTGGAGTGTCACATTTCCAGCCAGCCCCTTGTTCGTGAGCACAAGGTCAAGCATGGCACCTCTCCTTGTCAGCTCCTCTACCACTTGCAGAAGGAAGTTGTCTTCCACACAATCAAGGAGCCCTCTGGATTGCTTGTGCTGGGCCATACCATTCCTCCAACAGATATCAGGGTGGTTGAAGTCCCCCATGATGACAAGGGCCTGTGAGCATGAGACTGTTCCTTTCTGTCTATAGAGCTCTTCATCCACAGAGTCCTCTTGATCAGGCGATCTGTAACAGATCACCACAGTAATGTTCCCCGTCATTGTTCTTCCTTTAACCCTGACCTACAAACTCTCTGTTGACTGATCACCTGTCCCCAGGCAGAGTTCCATACTCTCCAGCCTATCACTAACATAAATAGCAGCTCCCCCTCCCCGTCTGCCAGGCCTCTCTTTTCTAAAGAGCCTGTAACCTTCCATTCCAACACTCCAGCCACAGGAGCCATCCCACCATGTTTCTGTGATACCAATGATACCATATTCCCATAGACATGCACACATCTCTAATTCCTCTTCTTTGCTCCCCATGCTACCGACGCTGGTATTGAGGCATCTGAACTGAGCTCCAAATGAAGCTGGCTCATTGTCTGGAACAGCTGAAATATCTCTGCGTTGCTCCAAGCGTTCATTATAGGTGCCGGCAACTGACTGGGAGTGCTGGGATGGAATGATGCCCCCCTTCTCCAATACATCTAGATTAAAGCTTTCTTGACCTTCCGGGCAAGCCTCCTACCAAAGCTGCTCTTCCCCTTCATTGTTAGACCTCCACCAGCCTCCAGTAGACCTGGCCTCCCAAATCGAGTCCCATGTTCTAAATATCCAAACCCCTGACTATGACAACACTGTTCTAACCATTTATTAACCTGGCAAATCCACCTAGCCTTTTTAAAGTCTTTCCCTTTATCCTGGAGAATTGACAAAAAGACTATCTGAGCTCCAAAGCCCCTAACCACCTCTCCCAGGGCTCTGTAGTCCTTCTTAATGTTCTCCAGGCTACAGCTATCACCACTAGCACCCACATGGATGACTAGAAGTGGGTAATAGTCAGTGGGACTTACTAGACCAGGCAATCTCTCTGCAACATTGTTGATCCGAGCCCCTGGTGGGCAACACACCTCCCCTGGGACCGGATCAGGCCAACAGATGGGTGCCTCTGTGCCTTTCAAAGTAGAGTCCCCTACCACTATGACCTGCTTTTTTCTGGCAGCACCAATAGAGATCCTTAGCAGTCCATCAGCCGGTTGTTCATGTTGTGAGTGTGTTTCCTTGTTAGCCCCCTGCAAAGCGGTTCTGAGTGGGGACAACAGGTTTAGGAGGAAGCCCCTTGCTTTTAATTGTCCTCTTCCTCCTTTTTTTGTTGTTTTTTTTTTTTTGTTGCTGTCTCCCAGCTTCCTGGGTTAGAGGCCTCCTTCTTCCCTCCATGAGTTACAATGGACACTTGAGGCCCCTGCACAGTCTGGGCCTGGAGCAAGCAGTCCTACTTCCTCTCAGCTTCTCTGACCTCTTTCAGCCTATTGACAGTGTCCCACAGCTCAGCCACCTGCTGCAAGAGGACCTCCACGAGGGCACGAGTGCAGCCCTGCCCATTGTGCACCCTTGCATCGTGAGACCAGTGCAGGCACTCTCTACACTCCAAGCTCTGCACTGCAGCCTCCTCTCTCATTGGCTTTGTCTGAGTGCCTACGCTGGCCACCTCCAGGGCAGCCAGAGCAGAGCTCCCAGACCTGGTCCTGTTCATAATGTGAGTGTTCACCATCCCAATTGCCTGCCTGTGCAAAACTGCCTCGACACACCTTGTTCACCACATGCTCGAGCACCCTGGAGCAGATTTTTACCCAGTCAGGGCTGGTGCTGCTCCTCCTGGCACCGCCCCTTGTGAGTCCCTGTTCGTGTCAGCTGAGCTGCCGGCTCCTGGGCAAGTCCTGTCGAGGACCTGAGGCTTCCTCAGTGGTTCTTGCTGCTCTGAGTTGAGGCTTCTGGACGCTGAGTTTCCCTCTGCTCAGGTGTTGAAGGTGTCCACTTTCGAGTTACTCACCTCAGCAATTGCTATTCATACTCCTCAACTCTGCAGCTGAGATGAGCAGCAGTTACGAATTATCATACTTTAGTGGGTTTTCTTTCTTGTGAATGTCTCAGTTCAAAATTACTCATTTCTGAGGGAAGGAATCATGCTACAGTTTTTGCTGTATAAGGAGTATCAGATTGGTTTTTGTTGCTTCATATGACCACAACAGAAGCAAGAGAAGACTTGTTTCTCTTAGGATTGCATGTACCCTCCAGCAGGACTGTTTTATAATGGTAGTTTAAATTTAGCATATGTATTATATATTTCACTTCTTATGTGAGTATATATAATATTTTCTTTGGGTTGTGTCATAAAATTAGGGTATAGTTTATATCTTGACACTTGTATTAAATAGAAATAATTTAAAAAATTGCAATATATCCATGTAATTTTCACTGCTTTTATCTGCAAATTCTTTTTATTCTTTGCCTGCAATGACACGACAATTTACTTTTTCCAAGTTTTGTAATGTCTGCTAAGTACTAATCTATTTTATCTTTCCCATCAAGTTCCTTTGAAATAGATTTCTACATCTTTTTTTAATTGACACTAATACAGAAGGATTTAGTTTAATTGTGTTACTTATATGATCACTAAAGTAATGAATTTTTTTTCTGTTAGTAGTAAAGATTGGTTTATTAAGTCCATTTTTTGTGAAAGGGTGAGAAACATCTTGCAATATATCTGATAACTGCTTCTCTTTCATTTATTAGTTTCATTACGCTTTCATTTTTTTTTTCTTGCATACTGAAGAACTAAAGTAAAAAAAATTAAATTCAGTCTTTCTGAATACAGACCTACTTCTTTTTCCTAGTTTACTGCGGTGGAAATATGCAATATGTTACAGAACATCTAGGACCTAACTCTTCTGTCTTCCCTGTTATTTGGTTGTTCAGCCTAGCAAAACCAGTGGGAACCATATATTTTGAATCAATATTTTGGAGAGTCATAAAAATATGAGTTAGAAGGCACTTATGGAGGTCACATAATCCTGCCTCTTTCTTTAAATGGGGCTGTTGTTCACTCTAGAGCAGTTTAGCAATGATTTTGTCTAGCCAAATCTCCAAATCCGCAAATTTTCCTAATATCCTTTTCAAAGCTCCCAAGCTGGGATTTGTGACTGCTGCCCTTGTCATACCTCCTGATACTGTGAAGTAGACATGAAAAATGGACACAACGTTCCAGGTCCAGCCTCACCAATGGCAAACAAAGTAGGCTAACAATTCCCTTCAGTCCACACTTTGGTCATACTATAACCCAGTATCTGACATGTATCTTACAATAAGAGAGCAGTGCTGACTCAAATTCAGCTTGGTATCAACTGTGATCCCCCAATACATTTCTGCAGAGCTGCTACTAGATCTTAAGATTCTCAAGGTCTCCCTGAAGCCCTGTCAACTGACATGTCAACCATTACGTCTAGTATAATGCACAAATTTGCTGAGAGTGAACGCTGTCTCATTTCTAGATCATCAGTGGAAGTATAGAAAAAAAGTTCACATACAGCAAGGCCTGTGTTCATAGCAATGTCATTACTTCTGATCTCTTTCTAGTTGAAAGAGATTCAAAGCAAAGTATTTTTAAGATTAGCATTTTCACATCCAATTCATAAGGCAACAACCAGGTCAGACACAGTACTTAACATGCTCTTTTCTGGTTCTCAGAACACCATCTTTTTCCATGTGTTTTGCAGGTAACTTTGTCTGATGTGTAAGTTTATGAACATTATTATCCTCTCAGCATCCTGAACATTCACCAGTTCTCAGTGGGAAAAAGTAGGGTTTCCATTATCAAAATATCTCAGGATATCATCACATTGAATGGACAATCAGAAAGTTTTCTGAAATGAATAGCAGTATGAAAATCAGGTTTCCCAGACCAATGCCACTGTTGGCATTCTTCATAGAAACAAAAAATCATAGAATAATCTATGGTAATCCCCCCTGCAATAGGCAGGGACATATTCAATTAGACCAGGTTGCTTTGAGCCCTGTCCAGCCTGACCTTGGCTGTTTCCAGGGATAGGGCATCTACTACCTGTCTGGGCAACCTGTTCCTGTGTTTCCCCACCTTCTTCATAAAAATCTTCTTCCTTATATCTAGTCTAAATCTCCCCTCTTTTAGTTTAAAACCATTACCCCTTGTCCTACTGACACAGGCCCTCCTAAGTGTCTGGCCCAATATTTCTTGTAAGCCCTCCTTAAGTATTTAAATGCCACAATAAGGTTCTATCCCTCTGGTCATTTTCATGGTCCTCTTCTGGAGCTTCTCTAATAGGTCCATGTCTTTCCTGCACCAAGGACTGCAGAGCTGTGTGCAGTACTCCAGGTGGGGTCTTGCAAGAGCAGATAGAATGAACTCCCTTTACCTGCTGGTCATGCTTCTTTTGATGTGGCCCAAGATACAGTTGACTTTCTGAGGTTGCAAGCCCAGAAAAAAAGCCATTGTTGTAGGACTCCACTTTTGATTGACAAAAATTAGGAAAAGACTCTAGATCTAGAGCAGAACTTTTGCTGCATCAGAGTAATGAATCTACCAAGAAGAAATTTATGGAAAAGAAGTAACTTTGTGCTTTGAATCTGTGATAGATGTAAGTGCAGCAAATATTTAAGTAAAAGGAAGACTTTTATAACAGTAAATTCTAGGAAAGATTTAAGACTGTTTTCTTTTCCCTAGTTTATATGCACATCTACCTCTATCCTTTTTATAGATGCCTTATAAAGGACTGCATATTCTGACACCATAAACAGTATTTAGAAGTTTGCCTCTGCAACTTGAAGCACTGCTAACAAGTGCTTTCCTGAATCCAACTCCTAGAAAAGCAGTGAAAGCACTTACCTAGAAAGCCCTAGAGTTGGATGAAAAGAAAAAAAATCCTACTGTTTATTACTTAAAATTTAGTCCTTTCCTAAAATAGATATTTATTAGGTAAAATAATATCTGTTGTTGAGATTAACATTTTTTCCCCAAACATGTGGTAAGAAACTTTTTCTTCTGGTACTTTCTCTGAGGCCAGAATGTTCACTTAAAAACAAGGTAGGAGGGAATACCAGATAAGCACTTGGGCACAATAGCATATGCTGAGCAGTGGAGCTCAGGATGTAATTACATATGTTTTTTACCCCACATTATGTCCTTCCAGCTTTTTACTTTTTTTATTTCAGTTGAAAGTCAAAATCAAACCCATAAATCCAATTGCTTTTATTCCCTGTTTATTCCTTGTATTCCAAATCAACTGTATCACATAATTACTAGATTTTTCTGCATTAACCTTTAATGATTGCACTCAAATACTTTTTTTGTTATAAAGTACTTCATGTAATCTTTTTTGTTTCTTAACCCTTTAACCTAATTAGAAACATGAAGAAAATTTTGCGGCAAATTTAATCTAAAATTGAGCTGATAAATTATTCAGGAATTGCCTGAGTCATAACCCCTAGTTATGTCATCAATTAGGTAAGGTATGCCTGGTCTAGGAATGAAAACCACTAGTGCCTGCTGTATTGAGTGGACGGTGTGAATATTTGATCCTTTGTGGATACACAGAGCAACTGAGGTTGGGTGGTGCCCTTGGGGACCATCTGGTCTAGTCCTTGTTCACAGCAGGGTCAGGTAAAGCAGGTTAAGCAGGACTGTGTCCAGAGAGAGTTTGGGTATCTCCAAGGATGAAGACCCTAGTATCTGGCTGGCAACCTCTTGCAGTGTTTGACTACCATCGTAGTTAAGAAACCCAAACCTTATTGCTATTTTAAAATGGAATTTCCCATAATTTGGTTTGTGCCTGTTTCCTTCTGCCCTGTTACTGGGTAATACTGAGAAGAGTCTGGCTTTTTCTTCTTGAATCCTTTGCATTTGTTTTTTATATACATTGGTGAGATCCCCCTATGTCTTCTCCACTTTTTTTATGCAGTGAAAATCAGGGGCATGTACTATTGGATGGCCAGAGCCAGAAGATAAATATTGTCCTGTACTGCAAATACAATATTTAATTTACAAGTATCTTGCCCAAAATATGTATTCACTTATACAAACATGAATTTGTAAGTCCTGATAACTAAAGCAGAGGACATTTCTTTTCTAAAAGTGAGGTCCCTGGACTTTGATGGCCTCATGTCTCTGTTTTTACTTTGTGTGATTTTTCCCCATTTACCTTCTATCTCTTGCACCAGCTTTACCATTATAGGCCCTTTCCCCTTTCCTATTCCTCCGCAGGCATGTGGCAATGCTGGTTTCAGGAAATGGTACTAGACCTGAAGCCTGTTCAGCTTCCTAGAACCACAGTACTAAGACACGACATTGCTGTCATCTTTCTGCACCTTATGTTTTATGAATAGCAGCACTACCAGCTCAGTACATCAGCTAAGTCTCTGTGGGTTCTAGTCAATATCATCGCTTAAAAGACACTTTACCTTGTTATGCAGTACTATTATAATGATAACAGTAACATGGTTCAGAACTTTTGATATCTGAAAATATAAGGTAGTGTCAGTGAAGGGCTGCTCCCAAGCTAATTGCCTCTTTTCAGTAGCAGTTATTAGCTCTGACAGAGTACTGTGCTTAGGAGACTTCAATAATTATAGTTTTGGAGCTAGCTGAGGAATCTGTGCAAGATGCAGACATACGTTATATACGTATATTCTCTTTATATCCTTCCCGCATTCCCTAAAAAAAAAAATAAAATTCCAGATACATACAAGATACATACCTTGTGTGGAAGCATGGTGGAAGTGGTCCTGAGGTGGGAACAATGAAAAGTGCATTTCTTGCACAGGTTGTTGGGTTACTGGACAGATTCTCCTCTTATGCATTCTGTAGCATCTCCAGAGTGTCTTTGCTTTCCTTTCTCTGAGCTAGATAAATCTTCAGATTCTTGTCCTGGGTTCAGCAGCAGCAGTCATTTTTCTCCTTAGTAGCTGGTGCAGTTCTGTGTTTTTCACTTTCTGCCTGGGAAGAGCACTGATAACACCGATGTTTTTAGCTACTGCTTAGTAACGTTTAGTCTGACCAAGGACTTTCTGAGTTTCATGCTCTGCCAGGGAGGAGGGGAAGCTGGCAGGAAGCAGAGACAGGACACCTGACCCAAACTAACCAAAGAGGTATTCCATACCACAGCATGTCATGCCCAGCATATAAACTGGGGGCAGTTACCCTGAAGGGCTAGATCACTGCTCAGGTAAGGCTGGGTATCGGTTGGTGGGTGGTGAGAGGTTGTATTCTCTTCCCTTGTTATTTCCCTTGTCATTATTATTATTGGTGGCAGCAGCAGTGGTTTGTGTTATACCTTAGTTACTGGGCTGTTCTTATCTCAACCCGTGGGAGTTACAATTTTTCGATTCTCCTCCCCACCCCTCCGGGAGCAGGGTTCAGGAGAGAAGTGGGGGAGAGTTGGAGAGAGACTGCGTGGCTGACTAGGCTTAAACCATGACAGATGTTAAGGGGACACTTGTACATCTTTTTGTGAACAGTTCTTGGAGACCATTTCTACACTTACAGAAATATCCCCCACCATTTAGGAGAGACAAATGGAAGAAATACCATTACCTTAATGGGCTCATTTTTTTTCTAGCAACCTTTCAAGCCTCCGAATCCAGTGCGTTTTGAAGATTTTTAGTTTTTTAATTACAGTATGATTGAAAACAAACCAACAAAAAATCCAAGGGCACTAATGCACCAGGCAGAGTTAAAATTTACTGGGAAACAAGTGTCTCTGTCCCACAGGATTATTGTCTCTGATACTAATCTGGCAGAAAGAGTTTCCTCTATCTGCCCTCAATGTGAAATGCTGATACTTCAGATTTCTGTCAGGGTCAGTTCAAGTGGAGCCCAATACAGCTACACACATCTGTGCAAACTGATCTTTGTTTTGCTTTCTAGGATAATTAAGTAAAAGCCTAATAGTTGAGCACAATTACTCAAAATTAACCACTTTCAGGCTGGTTAAATCACGACAGATTGTTTGTATCTATTGGTACATTAGGATTTTTTTTTTATCAGAACAAATGCCTAAGTAGCTCTCCTGTTTTAGCAAATCGTAGCTTTTTTTATAAGAAATTTGTTTTTTATTATAATCAATTGTACTTTAAATTAGTCTCTAAAAGGAAAGTGTTTTTAATTGCATTTTGCATGGATGCTATTTGGCTGCTGCTATACCAAGCAAATTATTAAACACCTTAATTATTCTGGCACCACTTAATTTCTTTCTGAAAATTTGGGGACTGGAATGCCACTCTGGGTAAAACAGCCTGACAAAAATACCAAATGCACCATATGACAAAGGATAGGACTCAATTTGTAGAAGCAGCTCAGGAATTTGTATATATTATTATGCTATTGGATATAAGGAAGAAATTCTTTACTGTGAGGGTGGCAAAACACCAGAACAGATTGCCCAGAGAGGTGGTGGCTGCCCCACCTCTGGAAACATTCAAGATCAGGTTGTATGGGGCTTTGAGTAACCTGATCTAGTTAAAGAGATCTCTGCTTATTGCAGGGAAGGCTGGACTAGATGACCTTTAAAGGTCCCTTCCAACCCAAGGTATTTCATGATTCTGTGATTCTATTTAAAATCTCTGATACTGGATTTAACATTAATTATTTGAATAGTCAAGAAATAAGTTTCCGTGTATTACTGACATGTGAAAGATCTGTTACTTATTTGCTTTAAGTCATGTAAAGCTTGCTTTATAGGAACAGCCTTTACAGCTTCCCAATATTTGAAGGTACCTTAATTTTAGCCGTGCAAATGTTAAGCTTATAAGAGATTCTGGTTATCTGCTTCTGTAATCACTGGAAAGGAAATGAGAGAGGTACTGCCAAATAATGGTCAAATCCACCCAGAAATCCATATTATAATCACATTAATTAATTATTCTTAACAGCAAAAGTTATGAGACTTGGTGCTAGTACCAGAGACAGCAGAAAAGAAAGAATGCTGCCTGCTAAGCAGATTTTGTAAGGTTGGATAAGCAATTTGAATGGCAGTTTATCCTGGATATTGTTTTTAGAAAGGGAAGCACTGCTGTCTGGAAGCAGATCTCTTCCTGTTGGCTCTAAACAGATCTTGGACCTTTTAGTTTTGATGTCTTGTTTTAACACAGCTTACATTACATGAATGTCATTCACAAGGTCTAGAAATTCTGCTGGCTATTCAGGTATTACTGTTGCTTCTGAGTTCAGGAAAATTCCTTATTGGTAGAAAACACTTAAGATCTATAATAGCTTCCTGAAACTGGTTGTTTGTTGTTTTGTTTTGTTTTTTTACAAGACATAACTTTACAGTTTATGATCAAGAATTCTCACACCACTGTAAAACATGGAATACTAGCTACTATTAGAAAAGGGAATTCAAATGGATGCCAGCAGACCCTCTGCATTTTACTGCAAGAATGTACAATTGCTGCAGTGCTAATAATGGATTTGTTAAAAGAAAAAAACCCAAACCCTTGACAATCTTGAATTTTATTTTAAGGTTCAAATAGAAGTCACCAGAAATGGTCTTAGCTCCTGTGTTAGGGGATGAGTGACAAAAATACAATGCCAAGGAATAAGAAAAGTATATATTAAATAAGCATTATAAATTCTGAGTTGAAGGTGTCAGGATACTGACCTAGAACAGATTGAGATTAACAATGAGTGTCTCTGCTATTGTATTGATCAGTGCTTGTAGCTATTTAGTAAATGATAAAACTCAACATTGATTAAGGCTACTGGCAAAATGTTTTTAAATGTCAAAGCTGCAATACTTTTCTTAAAGGTCAAGAAAGACTTTAATTGTGTGTATATAATGAAAAATATGTATAAACACATGCATAAACTTAGTTTAAATACTTAACTACTGTCAAGGGCATGGGTTTAGTAATAAGAAATAATACAGATTTATTACAGGTCCTTTACCACTATTTCAGCAAGCCTTCATGTAACTGGTTGATTATACAGTGACTTTTACTACAAAATTGCCAAAATACTATATACGTGGAAGACCAAGATTTTTAACTCTCATTGTGTAGAGACTTGGGGAAAGAAAAGATATTGACATGTCTGTTTGTTACCTGAGAGATATGCTTCACAGTCAGAATATCCCTGGGAGGGGCAGAAATATAGATCTGAACTCAGTGACAGTAGAAAATGCTCAAATGTGGAAGAAATTTAAGAGAAAAAGAGTAAAATAGGAAGGAGGCATAATAAAATAAGTATCTTCACCATGTAAACCACTAACTATGGTAACAATCCACACACTTTGGCAAAATATCATCAGGACTTCAAGATTTAATTGCAACTTCCAGAAATCACAGCAATTATCTCAGAAATTAATGTCAACTTTGTAAAATCTACCAGGAAAAAATAATGGTGCAAGCATACATGTTATGAATTTCCTAGGTATCAGTTTTATCTAGTTTTTAGGGATTCAGAAATGTCTATTCCATTTCCTCTTAGAGCAAATAGACTCTTGATGTGGTCCTGGTCAGTTCAATACTCTACTGTACACCGAGTTCATTCACAGACTGTATCAAAATGTGCAAGTTAATGAAAAGCTCAGGAAGGATATATTCCACACTCAGAAGCTGTTTCCTAGGGTAAAATGTGGAACTGCAACCTTCTTAACTGCATCATTTTTGTTCAGACATCTTTTCCTATTCATCATTCCTATCCTGCAAGCAGGATATACAACTTAAATGTTCAAAGCAATTATTTATTGTCTCATATACCAGCTCATAGTAAAGTCATGCTTCTAGGCTTAGCATTAGTTTGCTCGCTGGCCCTGATGAGACATCAGATGAGTCTTTGCTGGCCAGGCAGTCATCAGTCATCTGCATAAATGCTACATCTTTGCTCCTTGCAAAGGGCCGATCCTCAGCCTTGCAAAGTGCCCATCTTCTGATTCTCTGCATTTTTTTTCTTAGGGCTTCATTTCTCAAGATGTTTTTAAACTGAAAGAGGGTAGGTTTAGGTTGGATATATGTAAAAATATTTTTAAGGAAGAGGGTCATGATGCGCTAGAACAGGTTGCCCAGAGAAGTTGCATATCCACAGCTTTTCCACCACTGGAAGTGTTCCAGGTTAGTTTGGATGGGGTTTTGAGTGACCTTATTTAGTGGAAGATGTCCCTGTCCATGGCAGGGGGGTGGGAACTAGGTGACCTTTAAAGGTTCCTTCCAACCCAAACCATGCTATGATTCTAAATATGCTGTTTTCTCTGCTTAATGTATTTGAACTAAGTACTTCACATGGATATCTGCAACAGAAATATCTAAAATTAGGTGAATTGAGTCCTATCCATGATATTTTTAATGATTAAATTAACAGGTTTGATGTTGAAAAAGACATTAACAGGTGAATAGAAATAAAAATAAACTATAGGATTCTTTCAATTCTTGAAAGCCACTGTTCAGGGAAGTGAAGGCTTGGCATACATAATTGTTTCATTATTTCATTTTTTTTTCCAAGGGAACTTAGGGGAAAAATGTTCTTTTTAAATAAAAAATGTTGCTGAAATAATAGAACAAGACTGCAGTGATTTTATTATAAAAAAGGGAAACACGGGAGACTGAGTAGCATATTGTTAGCATTTGAAAATGTGACTTACATAGGTATGAAACAGATTTTGAGGGTTTTTTTCCAGATAAAATGCTACTCAATACTTTAAAATGGAATAACATAAATAGTATTTTCTAGCACCTGAAGAAAGTAGAAAGTGTTTTCACTAAGCAAAGAAACTTTAGCAACTAAAATCTTATTAGTGACAACAAAATGGATTGGAAACTCTAGAAACGGTACTCAGTATTTGACGTCTGCATTTGCAGAAATGCGTATTATTCCCATTTGTCAAAATAAAGAAGGTATATTTGAGAGACTATATGATTTGTAGATTAGTAGGTATTGTCAGATCCTATGCATGTAACTCAGAGACATATCTCTATCTTAAATACTTTTCTTAAAAATTATGATAATAAATGAATACAGGAAAAATCAGCCTCCAAAGATTTATTTTAAATTATTAAAATCCTAAAAATGAAAAGTGAACTCACTGAAATAGTAGTGTTTATTTATGCCAGGGCGTGGATATCAGCTCCTTGTTAAAAGCAAGCAGCATATTAAACCAGAGACATTCTTCAAGGTAATTCATAGGATTTCCTATCTTTACTGAAAGATGTCAAAAGTTTGCACTTGTCTTGTCATGTCTGTTCTATTAGATTCTGTGCATGCCTCTGAATACAGGGTCTGATTTTTTAGCTGTTAGTGAAAAAGAGCTCTTGGTAATACGAGAGCCATTTGTCAGAACCTGACTTTCAGTATCTTCAGAAGATCTCACTTTTCTGAAGGACTGTCACGGGTTCCTCTGCATTTCAGTGTGTCATTTGAGAGACTTTTCAAAGCTTATCCAGTTGAGGGTGCCAGCAATTTCCACTGGTGCTGCCACTGGCCTATCTGAATAGAAATAGGAAACTGTACAAATCCCCTTTTCATGACTGCTGTTCTTACTTATTGTGCAACTGTTGTGCTGAGTCTGCAGAGCAGCTGTAGCTTCCTCTAGTAAAGACAGTATCTGCCATATGAGATGGACTTCTCAAAAAACCCTAAGATGGCACAGACTTCTTTATGCCATGCTTCTTTTCTTCACTTCCAGGCTCACATACATAAGCATATATGTGTAGCTAGGATATAGAGTGAAATGCCAGGGCCATGGTAATGTGGGGCAGCGATGATTAGGGAATCCTGAAGCCAAGAATCAGTTTAGAGCTGTCATACTGTCAACATCAGGATGACTCTGTGTGTGACAATGTTCACTTCCTTCCTGTTCTGCAGACCCTTTATCCAATGTCCCATTCTGTTAGGCCCTTTATCCCATATCTCAATTTGAGAAACAGTGATTAAAATGCCAGTTTCAGCCTCAAACTCATTTAATGCTATTTATCAATTCAGCAAAAGTAAACAAAATTCTTGGAATCTCTGTGTGTTATATATCCATGACCAGTCCTGAGGATTAAAAAAGTGTATGTGTTGTATTACCCAAGTAGATCCATGATATGGTTCAGTTATCCTGTTATATACAGAAGCTACTGATATTCTTCCATTTGACCAATCTTTTACTGTTTAACTACTATGGTTACCAAAACTTGCAACAAAATATAAAGTTTTTCTTTTTTATATTTTTTTTTCATTAATTCTTTCCCTTTAAGTCTCATTCTACACATTCTTAAAGTTCTTTAAGTAACATCATGAGCATTTTCAGATCATGCGTGCGTAACGTAGGTATTAATCTCGTGTGTTTAGTTTGTATTTCAATACTATTCCTGCAAATGCCTTTTCAGGCGGTGTGTATTTATTGAAATTTTTCATTTCACTGGGATTTTCTTTTTTTGAGAAAACAGAACAAAAATATAAATAAAAATATTGATACATGGAGCAAGAAAAAAGATAACATTTAAAAACATGTAGGTTATTAAAAATATTGATTGCAGAGCTAGAATGTAAAAAAAGAAAAAATTGACCGGTTAAAAATACGGCATCAGTGCATGTTAACCCATGAATAGGCAAACACTATTCCTAAGCATATCAGGACCTGCCAGATTTTGTAATGAAAAAATCACTATGTATAGCTGAAGCTTACTGTTGGTTTAGTTGTATGTTTTCAAAGTATTCTATATTGTTTAAGATTGCGTAAGTGTTTTTGTACAGATAAACATCAAACTGATGAAAATGTATTGTTCCTGGTTATCTCTAGCCTTAAATTTGCTGGGCTGACAACTGAAGCAGAAAAATCAAATACTGTAAAACTCACCCTGGACAAAACTATTTCTTGCGTTTGTCGTGTGTGGCCCTTAATGTTTATGGAAATGTATGTAGCAGATGTCCTATTCTACCTGAACTTGACATCATAATGAAGAACAATAGGCAAAGAATGAAGTAATTTTCTCTCCTGCTCATATTAAAACCACACCTCGTCTTTACTGTCTGTCTTGGTGGTATAGAGTGCATAGGCAGCATGGTATTATCTGTGCAAAGTCAGCTTGGAGTTCAAACTTGCCTTTGAACTCAAACTTCCTGACTGTCCACATTACCTACTTGGTAGCTCAAGCTCTGTCTCTTGCATAGGGAGATCTGAGGTTCACTCATCTGGGTCCATGCCTGAGCTTTCACAGCAGGCAGAGTACGGACATGGGCAGCTGGACCAGGGGTCTCGCTGGAACAGGCAGGGCAGTGGAAGCAGGTGTGACACTTGAGCTGTGGGATGGGAGCAGGAATTGTGCTCCCATGGCAAAAAAGAATGGCAAAAGGTGCTCCTCCTCTATAGTCCTGGAAGAGCAGGACACTCAATTGTTGTGGTTTAAGCTTAGTCGTAAATTAGACAAAGCATGTAGCCTGCTTGTTTTCCCCCCACAACCTGTCCTT
>WYDI02003349.1:0-12458 GCA_009867235.2 Psittacus erithacus
CCTTGGCCTGTCCCTACAGGCCCTTGTCCAAAGCCCCTCTCCAGGTTTCCTGCAGCCCCTTTAGGCACTGGAGCTGCCCTAAGGTCTCCCCCCATGAATCACTTCAGAGATTCTGGGTGCAAAAATAAGGGGTTCGGCCCTGTGCAAACATCACTGCTGTTTCCTGACCTTTGCAGTATGGCAGAACCCACCTTCAGTTCAAACTCACCAGTGCTGACACGCTCCGGGCAGCTCTCAGCCTCGCTGTGTGACTCTGAGCCCCTCACACAGACAGGAGCAGCACTGTCCTGCTTGCCAGGGCCTGCCAGAAGAGAGGCTGAAAACCCTCAGGATAGTCATAAATACCAACAGAGGTGAATGCTCCATCCCTGGCGGCGTTCAAGGCCAGGCTGGACAGAGCCTTGCACAACATGGCTTAGGGTGAGGCATCCCTGTCCGTGGCAGGGGGTTGGACCTGGGTAAGGTCCTCTCCAACCCAAACCATTCTGTGATTCTATGAAATCAATTAACACCTTAGCAGAAACGGAATTGAAATGTTCTTTAGCAGCAAGAGAACGTCTCTTGTTTGTCACTGCAGCCCGGGACTATTTTTAACACCAGTAACAAGTGACTAAACTGGGGTGGAGTAGCTCAGCCAGCCCCACTGCTCCCAGCCACCCACAAGGTTTATCTGACCATCAGAGGAGGAGCTGGACCAGGACCATCCCACGTGAGAAGGCAAAGCAAGGCGCCTGCAAACGTGACCCAGCTGTGTCCTGGGCTATGCATGGTGAAGACATGTGCAACAGTTCCGGTGGCTTATTCAAACAAGCCCCAGCCTCCTCACAGGGAAGGCACTTGAAACCCTGGAGTGGTTTAAGCTGTGTTAACCTCTGAACGGGGCTCATGGAGGATGCAGTTTGTATCTCATCTGCCCATCAGGAATAGACAAGGGAAACCCCATCTCTGCAAAGAAGTTATTCCTGGACTGGAGCTTCAGAAGTGGTACCCAAATGAAGGCAAACAGTGATTTCCCACAGTAGATTACCAGCAAATGTAACACCCCAACCACGTCTGTCCTCCTGTCCTTTGCAGCTCTGCAGAGTGGTCGGGGAGTCAGACGCTGTTCCAATGGGTACATCCCGCATCCCTTCTCCTCCCGTCACCACCACGGCTGCTGCATTCCGAGCGGGAACTGAAAATCAGCGTGGGAAGGGCCAGCTGGCAGCTGCTGAGCACAGCGTGCTGCCTGCCAAGTCCTTCTGAGCAGAGGAGCACAGGAACTGAATGGGAATGAAGACGCCAGGAGCATGACGGCAGTGCGGCAGCATCAGGAGCACAGAGCTGGCCTGAGGGCAAAAGAAACACTCCGCTCTGGGCAAACAACGTGGTAGAGGAATATACATTTTACATATATATTATATACAGGCGTATTTAAAAGCCCACCTGCTGTAGGGAACTGCTGTGAAATGTTCAAACCTCTGTTCATGCTACATTGCTACAGGGAAATTGTCAACCCTGTTTATCGCAGAAGAGTCAGATGCCTACAGATCCAGGCACGCTCTGGTGCATGTTGCTGCAGTGGTGGAAGATAAACGCTGGAGCAGCAAAGGCTCTGTCCCCAAGGTCCTCGTTCTTCTATCAGCTGGGGAAAAGAGCAAGCACCCGGCATCCAGCCCAGAGCAGAGCTCATGGAGCTGATGATGATGGGGACCAGGATGGGACGCCAGCCTCTGGGGGCTGCATGGGCGCTTGCTGCCTTTCCCCAGGTCTACTGCCCAGCTGGATGGTGAGGATGTGGCGCTGCCAAACCCTGCAGCAACGGCTCAAAGCATCGCCATGTCAAGGTAGAGTCACTGACACCTTGTGTCCTTGCATTTAAAAAGAAGGGGTTTCCCACCCTGTACTGCACAATTCCACTTGGTTGTTTCACCACAAACACTGGCTCTGTCACCTTCAATGTTCCCAGCTGTGACATGCACAGGACCAAACTGCTCCAAAAAGCACTACATTTTAAGGAGATTTAAATCACAGAACCCCAGACTGATTTGCATTGGAAGGGACCTCAAAGCTCATCCAGTTCCAACTCCTGCCACGGGCAGGGACACCTTCCACTAGAGCAGCTTGCTCCAAGCCCCTGTGTCCAACCTGGCCTTGAACACTGCCAGGGAAGAACTTCTTCCTTATATCCAGTCTGAACTTCCCCTGTTTCAGTTTGATCCCATTACCCTGTGTCCTATTGCTACAGTCCCTGATGAAGAGATCAGGGAGTTTTATGTAGTGTTATATGGCTTTTTAGACCTTAGAGAGAAGTGATTTAAACATTTTTCATTAAGAGAAATGGCAGAGGGAGACAAAATACTATTTCACTGGTTGGAAGCAATAACCTCCCTGGAATGACAACACACACTGATAGGACAGATATACAGAGTACAGCTCGGACAGCTTTGCTTCTGCCCATTATATTACCACATAGCCTTAAAAATCAAGGAATTAAGTGATTTGGGCTGACAAAAGAAAGCTCTTTGGAGAGATATTCCTGAACTTAAAAGAGAGGAATAGCAGTTTTATGGAGCTATTAAAAACAAGTGATTTGCTGATGCGCACCCATAGGGAGACATGATGTTAATTTTCCCTTTCTTGGTTTTGGTTAAAATAGTCCCCCTCGCACGTGGCCTCAGGCGGCTCTGGCTCATGTATCCACTTATAAGATGCAAACTGGGGTTTAAGCAATCCTCTCGTTAAAACCAGTACCAATAACACCTAAAGTTACTGAGCTCCAATGATTTACAAGCTTATGCAAGGCGCTATAACTGATGCAGACCAATGGCGGCATATATCTGGTGTAAACTGAGGCACAAACACTTGGACCAGGTAGATTTGTCCTCCCAAATCACAAACCTAAGATCTCAAAGGTCAAATATCCTTAAGCAACTGCCAGAGCTGTCAGGATAAGTTTATCATGCTCCTTTATATTAATGTCTAGCTAATGGAGAAGGAAAATTTAACCCCAAATCTTTACCCTCAGGATTTACAGCAAAGGCTGAGCAGTCTCTCTTCAGTGCATACCTGAACATACACAGACCTGAATACCAGTCACAGGAGGTTTTACTCACAGCACCTTCAGCAGTTGCTAAGGGCGAGTGGTAAAGGGAGGAGAGGACCTGAACGTGAAGGATCAATGCACAGTTCATGGATGCCACTGCATGGAACCCACATTCAGCCCCTCTGAGGTCTGTGGGATGCAGCTACCATGGAGGAATGGATTTTGGCTTGGTCAGAAGCTCTTATGCCTGCAGAGAGGCTGGGAAAACAGAACATTCCCCCCTCCAGCTTTTGCTCAAGAGTATTTTAATTGCACCTAATGAGGGTCCAGATTTAGTGTCAATTCACTGGTTTCTAGAGGATACATTATAAGAAGGCAAAACAGAGCCTTTGGGAGTATGCATATTGTATAGTTTCTGAAGAATGCCCCTGTGAATTGCAAGTACGGTTACAAATCACTGTACTTCCAAACCATAAGCATGACCCATGGTTGTCTTGAAGTCTCTTGCCCCTGGCCTAAGACTATTTTAAACAACATGGAGGTATCAAATCAAGCTCAGAACCTGCAGCACTGAATTTATGCCAAATTCATCTGCATATTCATATATATATATATGCCATATTCATCTGCATATGCAAATTCAAACTGCAATCCTTGCACTTACCAGTTAGCAACTGCATTGATAAGAACTGTGATTCTTATCAAGAGATAGTAAATGAGTACATGGATTTAACAGTGCTAAGAGTCTTTTCAAGAGGGCTACATGAAAAGCCTTCAGTAGGCAATATTTCTTCACAACAAATGGTCAGATTTAATCCCACAGCTATTAGAAATTATTTACTGTCTAGAAAATGATGATTCTTCACTCCCCAGATAGTAAATGGCACATGGATCCTTCCAACAGAGAGAGCACAGAATAGCTGCAGTTCACTTCTTGATTCACAGTTGCAATAATAAGAGTTCACAGCAAGAACTTCCTCTTTCAGAATAAAGGAGAACCGTCCAGGGGCTAGAAATACAAATCTCTTCTTCTGTCATGGATCTGAATGCCTGAAAGACACAGCAGGATCAGGGCGGTCAAACACAGTCCACGCAATCTCTGCAGAGGCGGTGCAAACAGCATCGCATCTTTGGGTCTGGTGCAAGATGGCTCTTAGGAGAACAACCAGAATGAGCCCTCCAAGGTCTCCCCAGAATCCTGCACGTCTAAGAACCAACACCAGGGTATAACAGTGCTCAGTTTAACCAGGACACACAGTTTGAACAGAGAAGTACATGGAAGTCTGAATACTTTGGAAGTAATTTCTTTGACCAACTCTCCCAGCAGAGTGGGGGGTTTGCTGGTGTAATGTGAACACGCAGGTCCAACGGGGACCTCAGCCTGAAACTGGGTGCTTGAGATACACTGCAAAGGGTGTCCTGCCTTTCTGGGTTCTGAAACAGGCATTGTGAAACAGGCATTGTGAAGAGGAATATTGATGGTAGAACCACAGGAACTACAGTAGATGGGGTTAGAAATCATGTATCTTATTTAACAGAATGCTTTCCCTTTTCACTGTTAACGTAGTTATGGGAGGTGGTTTGTCTATGTGGCGGAAAACAAGGTTTGGAAATAGAGCCTGGAAGCAAGCAAAGAAGCATCTTCAGTTCTGCATGCATAAGCAAGGTATCCTTCATAGGCGAGCATCGATTTGTTCCAGTACTGCTGGCTCCAGTACTCACCTGCAGTGGCGTGGCTTCCACTGGGATTCTCTGAGCCTTGATAAGAGCTTGCTTTCCTCTCTTAAAAGACAGAAAACACTGGAGATGAGCAGAGATTCAGCACAGAGCTAGCAGCAGACAGAAGTTCCCAACAAAACCTTGTGCTTTTGCAGCCCAGCCTATAGCGCAGGTGCTGGGGAACTCTGTGCTGGCTGGCACAGCAATCCACACTCCCATAAATATAAATATCAGCTGTTCTTATACATGACACAGCGCAAGGAGAAGTGTATTGAATAGAGAGAGCCAAGAAACAGGGACTCCCACAGCCTGACAAATGTATAGATCCCAGGGGCTTGCCAAAGCCTCCCTGTGAACACGGGCCAGCAGCTTCCTATCTGTTCCTTTGGGGATGCTGGATAAGCACATGTGTGCTGTTACACACGGAGTCCTGCGAGGCTCCTTCACTGGTCAGAAAGGCCCTGGAAGCATCCTGAAGGAAAAGGCTTTAACTGACGAGTGCAAGGCATCCCTGCCTACGGCAGGGGGGGGGAACTGGATGATCTTAAGGTCCTTTCCAACCCAAACCAGTTTGGGATTCTGTGATGGCTGGAGGACATCAAGCTGGTTAATTTCCTTTTCCATGAATAGAGTCCCCTGTTAGCACTGTTTCCCTTTTTGATCCCAACACTAGCTTCATGAAACATGTCCTTCTTTGGAGGAGTTTGCTCCTTGGGCTCCCAAGCCTTAATAGGCTCACATTGCCCCCATGGGGGAAGAGGGCACCTAACCCTGTTCTCAAATTAAATCCTAGACATCCAAACAGTCTCTTTAAAGTAACTGGACTGTCATTTACTAGCTGCAAAAAGCCTACGATGGGTGCCTATGCAACAGACTCAGCCTGAGCTAAATCTATGCACCATGAGCAGCAAATGTGTATTCCAGACAGACATTAGACACTCCAGATGAATGAGTTAGCAAAACGCCTATAGCTGGGGTCCTTGTAACGCCAGAGCTCTGGTGCAGCCTCAGAAGAGAACCTGTGGATAAGCCTGCCTGCAGATAGAAACAACAGCTTTTAGCCTGTGTTCTGCCAAATTCCTGCTGATGCAGATTAGGAACAGGGCAACCAGCAGGTATTTCACAGCTGGCTGTTGTTCAAACACTGAGACTTGGGACTGCTTCCTCACATGCTTGCTCCTCTCCATCGAGAAGCACCAGGCAGGACACGGTGTGTTTTTCCAGCAGACTCCCTAAACAATTTCACAACCCATTTTCTTGGCAGCCAGCGCCAAGCTATGTATGTGGGTAACGCCCAGGAACAGCAATGCAGGCCTACCCTAACAGGGCACCGGGAAGCTTGATCCCAAAGGGCTTCTCAAAGGCACAAATTACTCACAGCGGAGCAATTTTATCCATCAGAGCAGCCTGCAGGGATGCAAGATCCCAGGAAATGGACTTCAGGCACCAGCAGGCACCAGCCATCTTTCTTCTGGGTGCTGGCAGTACCTGGGATTGGGATTCCTGCTCATTGTTAATAATAAATAAGGAACAATCATCACTTCTGTGTGAATTGTGTTAGCTCTGGGAGATCTACTGCAGCAGGCAAGCAGTGCCTTTGCCAGCAGGGCAGCTGCGCTTCATGGCAGGCAGCAGTTAGTGGGAAACATAGCAAGGCCAACCAGGAAGCCCCTTTATCCCAGTCATATAATCCCAGACTGGTTTGTGTTGGAAGGGAGCTTAAAGCTCCTCCAGCTCCAACCCCTGCCCCGGGCAGGGACACCTTCCACTAGAGCAGCTTGCTCCAAGCCCCTGTGTCCAACCTGGCCTTGAACACTGCCACTGATGGGGCAGCCACAGCTTCTCTGGGCACCCTGTGCCAGCGCCTCAGCGCCCTCCCAGGGAAGAACTTCTTCCTTATCTCCAACCTGAACTTCCCCTGTTTCAGTTTGAACCCATCACCCCTTGTTCTGTCGCTACACTCCCTGATGAAGGGTCCCTCTCCAGCATCCAAAATCCTCCCAGCTACAACACCCTACACAGTAAAGTAGGTTGCTCTGAGCTCTTACCTGGCCACCCCATCTCTGATCCTCATAGCACTGTGAATAATGTTTATATTCACTTAAAAAAGCTCCCTCATGTAAGCCAGGCGGTAGGATGTTGTGCAAGTGGGCAATGCGTAGTTTCTGATGAAGCCACACTATGGAGCTCATCCATCCCAAGTACCACAGGACACATCCTGGCCTATCTATTGCAAAACATTGCTATGAGCTGGGCTGAAGGTGATTCCAGTTTGAGAACCTGAGAAACAACAGCCTGTATTATTTTGCCTCTTTCCATAAGATGCCATCAAAGAACACAGTGATAGTATTTCCTTACCTCCCCCAGGAGCTGAACTTTGGCTTATATTGTGCAACCTAGCAGGTCCAGTCATACAAGCAGAACTTGAGTGTTGCTTCACGGTACATTCCTGCATGGATGTAAGGCACTTTTCCTGTTGCAGAAGACCAAGAAGAGAGCCGTATTTCCTGTCAGAGATGGGTTCATCTCCCACGTGCAGGTCAGGCAAGGCATGATGATGATATACCGAACTGGGGAGACTGGGAGTCCCAATCGAAGGGAAAGGCCATAAGTCTGCAGGTTGGGTTGGATGACTCCGCAGAGCTGGTGGCTGGTACTGGCCTGCCAGACCAGCAGCAGCAAAATTCAGACCTGAATTTGACACGCTTGGTGCAGAAGATGATGGATACGTTTTGGAGCAATGTGAAGAGAAATTCCACTGATGGGGCGATACAGTATCTACTTAAAAGAGAAAGAAAACATCTGAAGTCTCAGCAAGTCTTGCTTTTCTCCCAAGGCAAATTCCAATGGCCTTCTAAGGGAACACTACCAAACTGCATATTCGTTTTACATAAATATATATTCTCCACAGTGCTGCTTGCCTTCAAAATCAACCATAAACTCATGCTAAAAGCAGACTAAACCACCACCAATACTTTCAAATAACTATTGCTTGTGTTTTCTTACAGGCCACGGGCATAGGCAGCTTTTTAACGATTGCAAGATTAAATAAATAGATGATGACAACAACTAAAGTCATAATGCGCTTAATGCATCTGACAGCGATGGAGACACTTGGCTGGAAAATGAGGACCCAGTCCTGCCAACAGGCCCATGGACAGCTTGGGAAGCACCCCAGCAAGCACAGGGATTTACCCAGGAAGTCTCAGCTATATAATGCAGGGCTCTGCAAGCTTTCCTTGCTTTCTGTTTGTATGTGGTCCCAAATGTAAGCACACTGCATCTCAAACTCTTAGTGAAAGCCAGTCCCCCTGTCTAACGCCATGCCCAGGCACAGAAAGCAGCTCACCGTTCTTCAGGACAACAGTCTCATCCTTGTGCTTTGTGCTCAGGTCTTGGGGGTTCTTCGCATTGCTTAGAGCTCTGGAGAAGTGTTCATCCACCATGCTGTTAATATCCCCTTGGAAATAGGTAAATACAACACTCTGAGCGCTCCATTCTGTTTTCACAGGTTCTTTGCTTTTACACGGCTTTGGAGAGAGCTTCTTTGTTTCTTCCATTTTCAATAGCCACCAGCCCCTGCCAAAGACAACCAGAGCAGTCAAAGACACACTGTTCAGCTTAAAGTGCACAGTCAGCTGTGAGCCCATCTTCCTCTAGAAACTGGTAGGGCCAGACCAACTGTTACCAGGAAGATGAGATTCTTTATCTGGGTTTCTGCTTATTCCACACACCTTTTCTCCACTGATTTCCTTATTATACGCTTCTCATACGGAATACTTGCAGTATAAAATGAATGGAGAAACCTCTCAATAAATATGTACTGGATTTTACAGAATTGTGAGGAGAGTGCATTTTTCCCCATCAAAGTGAGTCCAGCTGGTCTTTAACTTGTTCAATACAGGATCTCTTGGTGGAGAGCTCTCAGTTTGATTCAACTGCACAACATGCAACCTTAGTAAAGGAAACTGCATCTTGAAAGCAGTGAATGGCTCAGAGATGCAAAGAGCTTGATGGGTCTCACCCTTTGTCTGAGTTACCTAGTGCCATAGCACTGGCTTTATTGAGGAATGAAATGCTGTCCTTTCTCACTTTGCCTTTATAGCCTTGTGCTTATGACCTAGCACTGTGCAAATACGCCCTGAGGATGGAACTATCCTGAAAGAACTGAAGCACTTAGACAAATAATTAGGAGGTTACATTAATCCTAAGTGTTCAGGGTGAACTTACAGAATCAATAGAATGGTTTGGGTTGGAAAGGACCTTAAGATCATCCAGTTCCAGCACCATGCCATGGGCAGGGACACCTTCCGCTGGAGCAGCTTGCTCCAAGCCCCATCCAACCTGGCCTTGAACACTGCCAGGGATGGGGCAGCCACAGCTTCTCTGGGCACCCTGTGCCAGCGCCTCAGCACCCTCGCAGGGAAGAGCTTCTTCCTTACATCTAACCTGAACTTCCCTTGTTTCAGTTTGAACCCATCACCCCTGTCTTATCACTAGTCCTTGATGAAGAGCCCCTCTCGGGGAGAATTCCTGCCTCTGGGATTCCTCTCTGGAAAGATTGCTTTGTCCAATTCTGGTCTCTGCATTGTTCAAAAATCACACTGACAGAGTGAAATGAAACATGAAATACTCTTTAGAGCTTCAAAAAGTAATCTCTAATGAGCATTTTATTTAGACAAGGTGAAGTTCAAAGTACCTTGAGCACTGTCAGCACAGACTTCCTCAGCGAGATGTCTGACAGTAGTTGCTTCACCTATTAGAAGGAGGCAGAAATTATTATTGGAAACCCAAATTATAGCAAATTCAAGTGAAAAACCCCAAACAAACCAAACAAAACCCCTTGTTTGAAACAACTTCCTGAGGAACATGAAGGGTCTGTCAGCTGCTTAAAACTTTAGTAGCAAGACTGCTAAACCATATACCAAGGCTGCTAAAAGATACCCTGTAGCTCAACCAGGACGTATGCATTTAAGGCAAGAATGACTCTAAAATAGTTTGCAGGAAGCCAACCAAAGACTCTAAGATTCCCTTTTGTCCTCCTTATAAGATCTCGGCTGCCAGATATGGTGAGAGCAGGATAAGGAACACCACTGCCTGCCCTGGACGAGCATGGTTTATACACATCTGTGCGGTTTCTGGCTGCAGGGGAATGAGTTCTACAGCCAGAGCTCAGGAATTCTGCTCTAATCAAGATCATATGTAGCAGTGCTCAGGCTGTGAATGCAGGGAGAAGTGTCTGCTCTTTGTATGCCATTTCCCAGTCTTGCTATCAGCTCATCACACCACACAGCAGAACTGCTTTACCTTGGTAACAAGGAGGCTGTTATGCTTCAGAGAACTGAGAAACCTTTGGTCAATAGCCAGCAGTATCATACAAAAACTGATGAGTCATTAGAGCTGCATTTCCATCCAACTGACCCTGCAATATGCAGCATTGCTTAACCTATTTCCATACCTTTATCTGATTTCTTTTCTAATCATACCCCCTCCCCCAAATCCCAAGCTTCCTAATAAACTTGTGCTCATCCCTGCCACAACGGGTGCTCTGAAGTATTGCAAAGGCTGCCTCCAAATGGTCTCCTAGACTTCTTATGCATGAAAAGATTGTTCAGGCTGCAAAACCAAGTATTCAGACATTAAGAGATACGAGGATTGAGATTATCCAGCATAATCTATGTCCCTTTTTATGCTTAAGCCTTCATCTACAAACCTCTTGCTCATGTTTATCACTTGCTTCTAGGTCTAGTTTTGCTTGTTAGCTCTCCCCCCTTCCTCAACTAGCACTAATCCCCTGTTATTAACCACCAATTTCTGAGGACCTCAATAGTTCCTCAGTCCTCATTTTAGGATTTCTATTGCTTTACCCTTCTTGCGTCCTTTCTCAGCTCCAGCCTCCGGTCCACTTAGACACAGTGGTGGGGATGAGACACACACAGGTTTGTGTTAGAAATGCAAAGGAATGCTCTAACAGTTGTCTGATTCAGAAGACAATCATTCAGAGCTTTAAAACTGAGAAAGCTTTCCCAGTCAGAGAAAACTTCACCCAGGAACCCTTCCTCCTTCAGGCACCATCCCAAGGGCCATGACGGGAGCAGGAACTAGCACAACCCAGCCAAACAACTGGAATCATTTCAAGCACAGGAAGAGATGCTCTTTTCCAGTCTTTGTTTAGAAAGCAACCCACTGTTTAGGTCAAGAAACTCTCTGGTTGCTCAGCTGGAGGCCAGCACTTGCCATTCTAACCCAATTCTATTTGCCATACTAACCCCTACTAACTTGCCATACTAACTCAATTGGGTTAGTAAATTCTAACCCAAGCAGTAAAAGCTTGGCAAAGTCATCAGTGACCATACAGCCTAAGAAACAGTACACGAGGCCATCTCAACAGCAAGGAGCAAACCAGCTCTTCCTATGCTGCTCCACAGCAATATAAACTTTAGGAAGCATTAGCTGTGGCCCAGAGGTCTATTTTTCCTGTTCCTCACTCAGTGCAAGGCAGCTGTTTGGTCTTTGTACCACTTTATTAACATGCTTAACTTGCTTGTGGCATTAACTGTAAGCTGCTGTAGTGCTGTTTATTGCTGTGTCGCAGCTGTTCCACGTGTGAATTGTGAGTTCCTCACCCTTGCTAGCAATAGTAACTTCTCATCACTGCAGCATCCGATGGGGAACTCAGATGCTTATTTCATGCAGCCCAAAAGAGCTTCAAAACTATTACAGAACTCCAGACTGGTTTGGGTTGGAAGGGACCTTAAAGCTCATCCAATTCCAACCCCCTGCCATGGGCAGGGACACCTTCCACTAGAGCAGCTTGCTCCAAGCCCCGACCAACCTGGCCTTGAACACTGCCAGGGGTGGGCATAAATAAAACACAGACACTTTCCACTTCCCAAGTATTGAGCAATCATTTAACAAACAGACATTCTCATTCCTCAAGTATCATTTGAGAAAGTCAGTGAACACAAATTGAAATGCTCACTGACTTCTCCTACCTTAACTCACTGTCGGGAGCGGTGTCACACCAGTGGGGTTATCCAGATGTGGGATGCTCATGCTGTGCCCAGCAGTTTGGGATCTTTCCCCCGGCAGGCTAAGTGCACTCTGCAGTGACTGCAAGAGGAGACAAGCAGCGTTCATGAACTCCTTACATGCTTTCTAGCCTCTAGCTGCGAGTGAACTAGGCGTTTCCTTCAGCCCATCTGCTAAGAATGCATGAAATGCACTCCAACGAGTCAACCGGGTTAGGAGGTTTCAGGAATGAGGAAAACAGGACTGTAAGCAGGAGTTGTTTTTTATGACAATGTGTACATAATAAAGAAGACAGTGTCTGGGCTTCAGAGGAGTTTATACTAAGGTGATAAGCTATGGCAGAGAACCAAACTTGGCTGGGATCATGAAGGTCTTGCCTGTGCCAGGTTACAGTATATTAACTACAAAAGTCCGCAAGAAGGAAAAGATGACCTTGCCTCCATCCCAGATAAACTGGATAACCAATCCTCGTTCTCTTCATTGCGGCATCTGTTTAAATGACTTAAGAAATCTTCAGAAAATGAGAGCATCCTTCTTGTTCTGCAAGGGCCGTAGCAAGAAAGAGTTCGGGGATTTTCATGCAATCATTCATAAAATCATGGAACGGTTTGTGTTGGAAGGGACCTCAAAGCTCCTCCAGCTCCAGCCCCTGCCACGGGCAGGGACACCTTCCACTGGAGCA
>WYDI02003350.1:0-37360 GCA_009867235.2 Psittacus erithacus
ATATAAAATTTTACATAAAAATAATATTTGGTTTAAATCCAAACTGGATTTAATAATTAGTCTAAACTATAATGTTTTCATGCAGAAAAAATAAAAAAAAAAAAATCAAAAGATTCAAAGCTATTAAAATACATCAGGTTGAATTATATGTATAGTTCTAATTTTCTCACTGGTATTATTATGAATTGTTCATTGTGCTGAATATGCTATCTCACTTATTTCTAGGCCAATATCTTGGCAGAGCTTGACTCAAGGCAGCTTTAGGACACTGGACAAATAACATAACTGTGTGTTCCCAGCTGTTACTTTTAATCTAATTATGAAGCCATCTTTTCAGAAAGTCATAAAAGGGTTGAGGTTGGAATGGGCTACAGTCCATTGGTCTAGTCCAATCCTCCTGCTTAAAGCAGTCAGCTACAAGTGTTTTAGGTCTGGCTGTATCCAGTTGGGTTTTGAATATCTTCAGTGATGGAGTCTCCACAACCTCTCTGGGAAACCAGCTCCAGCAGTCTTTGGCCAGCCTCCAGAAGTTTGTTGCATTTAAGGGGAATTTCCTGTATTTCACTCAGTGCTGATTGCTTCTTGTCATGTCACTGGCACTGCTGAGAAGAGCCTGGCTCTGGCTTCTTTATTCCCTCTCATCAGGTATTTGTACACATTGATAAGATCTGCCTGAGCCTTCTCCTCTTCAGGGTGAAAAGTCACAGCTCTCTTAGACTCAACTTGTACGCCAGATGAATCAAGCCTTTGATGGTCTTTGTGCCCTTAGCTGGAGATACTCCAGTACATCCATATCTCTCTTGTGCCCAAGAGACTATGACTATGTACACGCCCACTGCAGATGTAGCCTTGCCAGTGCAGAGAGGGGAAGTCTCATGTTTCTCAGGCTGCTGCCCATGCTCTTTCTAATGCAGCCCAGGACACTGGTGCCCATCTATACAGCCACCCAACTACTTTGTCTGTCAACCAGTCCTCCCAGTTTTGCACTGCTTGGAACTTGTGGGTTGAAAGCTTCTAAGTAGACACAATATTCACTGCTTTCCCCTTACTCACCAAGCCAATCATAGCAGTCATGTCAAGCATGATTTCTTTTTCATAAGATCATGCAGACAAAATTCTTGTCCTTCATATGTTTGGAAATGGTTTTCAAGATTATTTGCTTTGTCACCTTTCCAGGGATCAAGTTGAGGCTGACTGATTGAATGTTCTCAGCATTCTTCTTCTTGCTTTTCTCAGAGATGGGGGGACATTTCCTTTCTTCCAGTCCTCAGAAGTCTCCCCCTGTCACCATGATCTTTCAGAGACAATCAAGAGTGATTTCACAATTACATTAGGCAACTACTAGAGGTATTGCATTAAAGCCCATGGGCACATGTCTGTCCAGTTTGTTTAAATATTCCCTAACCTGGTCCTCTTCCTTGCTCCAGGCTTTCTCCCTCATCTCAAGAAGGCATTCAGTACCTCAGTCTTTTCCATGTCATTTGTCATCGTCTCCTGCCCTATTTATAATCACACTCACATTTACCCCATCTTGCTTTAGCAGCTGACATACCCATAGAAGTCCTATATGTTGCCATCTACAGCTCTGCTGCTGTCTCCTTTATGTGTCCTTTTTATGTTTGAGTTTAGTCAGGAGATCACTGTTAATTTGCAGGCTAACTGCCACCTTCACTTGATTTTCTGCTTCTCTAGTTAAACAGCTTTTGAGCTTGGAGGAGGTGATCTGACAGAGTCAACAAACTCTCCAGGAACCCCTGTCTTTCCGGGATCACCTCCCATGGCATTCTTCCAAGCAGACCCCTCAACAGTGACTATTTTCCTTCCCAAGGATCAGGGTAGTGATCCCGCTTTTTGCCTTAGTCTCTCTTTGCAGCATCTTACACTCCACCATCTCATGATCACTGCAGGAGAGCTGCACCTGACATTCACATCCCTGACTGGTTCTTCCTTGTTTATAAAAGTATAATGCCTAGCAGAACTCCCCTTATCAGCCTGATTATCTGTGTCAGAAAGTTATCATCAATGCACTCTGGAAACCTCCTGGATTGATTGTGCCCTGCTGTATTGCCTTCCACATATATCAGGGGGTTAAAATTCCCTATAAAAACCAGGACCTGCAAATATAAGGCTTCCTCTAGATCTCTGAAGAAGGTTTCATCTACTTCTTGTCCCTGATCAGGTAGCTCATAGCAGACAAACACCAGCTAAAGTATTGGTGGCTGTGGGCTGACACTGGGCTGCCTACTAATCCTGAACAAAAAAATCTCACTTGGATCCTTGCTCAGATCAAGGCATAGCTCTGTGAATTCCTGCTGCTGTCTCATATAAAGGCCATTAGTTGTGGGGAAGACCACTGATTGATAGAGTAGGGGTTTTGCTGGGTGGAGAGGTTTGTTGGAGAGGTTTAGTTGAAGCCAAGGATAGGAGTGACTTTTTGTGAAAGCATCCACAACCTTTCTTCAGATTTAAGTGTTTATGCACTGAGGCATTGCCATAAATGATGTCCAAGACTTAGGTTAAACCATTGAGTGTTGCTGCCACATGCTTTGTCTGCTGATTCCATTCCCATCCTGTGTTCTTTAACAGCTTCAGGAAAGAATCAGGACCAGATTGATCTTGCTGTAAAAGAATCCTGTTTACTACCAGTTCATGTATCTTACTGCTATTACTAGAATGTCCTTGGTGCAGCATCCTAAGACCCCTCTGCTCTGCCTCTTCGAGGACAAACCCCTTAATTCTTCCAGCGTACAATGGGACTGACAAGTCTTCAGCTTCCCTTGATGCTCTCATTCATTCCAACAGAAAGCATTCATTACAGTGTGGAGAATATATTGATTTCTTGTCCAGCTTAATCACTCCAAGTTCAAGACACCATAGAGAGGACCTGACTATACTAATTTTGTAATCATGAACAAAAAATAAGTTGTTTGTCATTAGGTTTAGGAATCTTAGATTTGGGTTTTTCTTATGCTAAGTATGTTGCACTTAATCTGAAATTACTCTGCTTCACTATTCATCTAGTTTTGACATTTATTCACATACCATCTCTTTCCTCCAGAGTTCAACAACATAATTTAGAGGAACTGAATTTTTCTTTCTTTTTTCTTCTTTTCTCTTGCTTTTCATTTCCCAATCTCCTTGCCATCAGTTTGCATAATTATCCCTTCTTAAATTTGCTCTTATTTTTCTAATTTCTGAAACATTTCCTAATATTTTTCATTCTATATAAAATCCCATCATTCCTTTCTGTACAGAATGTCTTAAGTGTCATCTATGTCTGCTGTGCAGTTTTCTCTTTCTTTCTCTTCCTTTCAATTCCTTTACTACTTTCCTCTAGCTCTCCTTTCCTACTTATCACCACTATGCTTCTAAATACCTGTATTTCTCCCTTGCACAACTGTCCTTCTTTCACTTAAATTCCTGTCTATTCTTTTGGGGGTTGTTTTTCCACTATTAATTCTTTTGTTGTTGTTGTTACATTCAGGATTAAATCAGATTTTAAAGCAGCAAGAGCATGTCATGGGCATCTAGGAGGTTCTGCCTGCTGAGATACAATATTCTGTCTTCAGCACTTCAATTCTAAGGCCTTTCTTGCCACTACATGTTTTTTGGTGTTTTGGTGTTTGGTTGGGGTTTTTTCTTCTTCTTCTTTGTGCTTTATTGACATAAACTTTCCTAATCCTGTTTCTTTTTTTCTCGTTCCCTTGTCACTTCGTGTGCTTTCTCCATTTGCCGTGTGAGTCTTCCTTTCTTGTGTACTTCCTACTTATTAACATGCAACTTGAATGAGTGGCTGCATAGGTCTTCTTTGGTTTCTCCTTCATAAATTCTCTCTCTCTCCATTTCACTTTCTTGCTTAGAGCAGGCAGTGTGATCCTGTCTGTGTTGGAAAGAGCTAGTTCCCAAAAGATCCTTGTCTTGCCTGGAAGCAAGGACTGCAACTGCAGTGCAAAAGGATAATAGTGCCTCTGCTGGGTTCCTTATATGATGTGTCACATCATGATGTGACATAGTATCTTCCAGGCTCAGCCTTCCCAAATGAGAAGAACAGAAATATAAGCACTTCCCCAAAACACGCTCCTTGCTAATACACCTGTACCATAGAATTATAGAATACCAGGTTGGAAGGGACCTCAAGGATGATCTGGTGCAGCCTTTCTAGGCAAAGCATGACCAAGACTAGATGTCCCAGCACACTGTCCAGCTGAATCGTAAAAGTGTCCAGTGCTGGAGAATCCACAAATGCATGCTCTTCTGTTCTTTCTGTCCAGTTTAAAGTAAAATCCTTCCTGTAACAAACTTAACACCCAACCAGGGTCACTTCAGCCTAGGGGATGGTATACTAGATTTTTTAAAAAATTGAACCAGGGCAGAACCAGTCTGGCTCATCATTTTTCTGCATTGGCTAAAAGATACAGTATATGTATATGGTTGTAGCTGAGCAGATAGTTGAGTGTTTGGGAGTGTGTACAAGTTTTGATGTCATTTACTATTTGTTTAACAGACCATAACTGCTCTAAACAAGACATTATAGTCAGTTATGGATATCTGAACTTAAGCACTTACTGAAAAGTGGGTTTCTTGACATGATATATAGAGTCATTAAGTTCTACAGTATAAATCCTCTGTACAGCCCTTAGTTGGCAAACCACTGAAGCAGTCATCTACTTTGAGCCAGCCTCTGCAGTATGCATATATGTTGTCATAGGAACTGTTTTTAAAGATGCAGAGGAGAAAAACTGCCATGAAGCATCGAATTCTAAGTGTCAACAATATGAGTATCTCCTTTCTGATTACTTGCAGGTCTTATGCTATTTTTTAACTTTCCTTTAAAAATGATTATAATAATGCTTGTGGTTTGTTTGACTTTAAAAAAAATACATAAACAGTTCATTTTTCCAGATTTAACACTTATAAAATTTGTAGGTTTTTTTTCTAAGTGGAGGAATACCTTCTGATTTGGCTTTAATAAAATAAATATAAGGAGTAATTTAACTTTACTCTGTTTCATAATTTTGGAGTACATCTTTACAATGCTAACAAATAATGATCTCCCAAAACTTGAGTGAGAAGCACAGTTCCTTCTGATGTGTACAATTCCTCCTGATAGCTTCCTTGTTCACAGTACTAGTAAATGGACATCAGTAAAGCTGTCATCCTGCAGTTTTAATCTGCATAATTCTCCTAGACCTAGATTCTTCTAGGCTTCAGGGATGCAGAGGACTGTTGCTTTTTTCCAGTCTTCACATTTGTGCTCAAAAGGATACTTTTTAAACTCTAGCCTTTCTATGAGCAAAATGTTTTAAAAATGAATGCATTTTCTCTGTGCATAAATGTCCAGGCACAGTTGGTATGAGGACTAAAGTACATATCTTCTTTGAGTCACAAGTTTTCTTATAAAACTGGAGTTTCAGCAACAAATTTCAATACAGATTATTTTTCATATACTAGATATGTCTGGGACAGAGTTAATTTTGTTTTGGATCTGTGGCTAAAACTGTTGGTAACACATCAGTGACTCTCCACAGCAATGTACAGGGGGCCAACCTACTACAGCCAGGAGAGTCAGACTATGGGAAAGTCCTCTGTTTCAGAACTGAAAATCTTTTGCCGCAGAACAATAGTGTATGACATGAGTGCTCTCAGTGCTGCATGTCAAGTATTGAATAAGCTCAAGAAACATGTGTTGTATAGCTTTTTTCTATCGCAGATTTCATGATCACTCCTAGATGTGTTTGCCACAGAGAGCTGAATGATTTACTGCTTAATGTCAGTTTTTTCTTTCTTGTTTTTAGCCCCTTGTGAAACCAACACATTCTTTTGCCACAGTAATATGTGTATTAATAGTACATTGGTCTGCAATGGACTCCAGAACTGTGTGTATCCTTGGGATGAAAACCACTGCAAAGGTAATGTGCAGAGCTGGAAATGTCAGACATTTTGCCTGCATGGAATGCAGCATATTATCCTTAGCTTCTTGTTAAGTATGTGCCAGATGGGCAAAAGCTCAAGAAGAACAATTTAGGGAGAGCATACGTCAAGCAATTGAGAAAATGAAGAGAGGTAAAATTACGGATGGGTTTTCCTTTTAGTGTTTGCATTTGTTTTGCTTGGTGTTTTGTGTTGGTTATGTCCTCCTGGCTGGTTATGTCCTTCTGGAAAGCTTTCTGATTACTTGGTCTCTGTTTCCCATACACTCTAAAATGTAATTAGAAGTCATGTTTTGGTTTGTTTGTCATAGCTACCTTTGTAGTGCAGTAACATACAGGCAGCAGGTGTCTTTTAGTTACGTTCCATGCCCGTAACAGCTCAGGTGAGCTAAAAAGTTAAGGTGAAGTGTAATTAACACTGTAAGAAAGCAACCAAATCTACCTATAATCAAGTAAAATTGAAGATCAAGGAATAAACACAGGGAATCAAACATAATATCTCTTTCATAGGTAGGGACTGATGTTCCTAACCAGGTGTTGAGAACAGTTTCTAAATATTGCTCTGTGTTTATGGGAAAAAAAAAAATAAAATCAGCATCTGTGTTGTCTTCAGGGAAAAGAGCTTAACAAGCTGACATTGAAAGCTAGGGAGGTAGTTCTCTTCCCTCCCACCCTACCCTCCCTCTGGTGCAGATTTGTTCCTGGAAACATGGGATATGCCAAATTTAGGAACCAATCAAGAAAAAAATTCAGAATGAGGTGGATTAGCAGTCAGCCCATAAGTCTGCTGAAGCCTGTAAAATCCTGACAAGCAATGCAATAGGGTAAAACACAAATGAAAGCATGCTTCAAAAGAGCACAGTAAAACTGTGGCATGGCATAACATTCTTTAAAGAAACTAAACATACAAATGAGAAATAATTATCTGTTCTTTATTTCTTCAGCACAGAGGAAAACAGAAAAACTTCCCCACTCTTTAATTTACAGAATTATTTTCACCTTTAATTTGTCAAGTACCTTTCTATTTGGCCTTGTGAGCTTATCCTCTCTTATTTCCGACTGATTCCAACAAAAAAAGTTGCTTTTTGCTGTGTTGCTTTTTCTAATTCTGCTACTTCCCCAGAGCTTGTGTCAGAGAAACCCCAGGTGACTCTACAAAAGCAGACAATGGGGAGTACTGAAAAGTTAATTTTTGTTATCTAGGAGATTATGAAGAGATGGATGTTATTGCTATGGTACCAATAACTTTAATTTCAAAGGCTTTTTATTAAGCCCTTTGATACATTTTAAATTGTCAAGAAAAATTACACTAAACTGAGTGTTGCAACCTAATCACAGTTGTTCAGTCTTGCTATGCCTGTGAGAGACTTATGTGAATGCTTTTTTGAAATGCAGCAGTTCTACAAGGCTCAGTCACTGTCTCATGTGTCTGCAGCCATTTGAAACCAAATCACAGAGAAATATTGTGGTGCCACGTTGAGTGCCACAAAGAACTGTCGTGGTTTAATAAGCCTAGCCAGTAACTCAAAACCACTCAGCCACTCGCTCACTCTCCCCTCTTCTTTCTCCCCCTGCTCACAGAGGGATGGGGAGGAGAATTGAAAGAATGTAACTCCCATGGGTTGAGATAAGAACAGTCTAGTAACTAAGGTATAACACAAACCACTGCTGCTCCACCAATAGTGATAACGATAAGGGAAATAACAAGGGAAGAGAACACAACCGCTCACCACCCACCGATCCACACTCACCAATACCCAGCCCAACCTGAGCAGTGATCTAGTCCTTCCGAGTAACTCCCCCAGTTTATGTATTGGGCATGACATGCTGTGGTATGGAATACCCCTTTGGTTAGTTTGGATCAGTTGTCCTGTCTCTGCTCCCTCGTGGTTTCTTGTGCCCCTCCTCGCTGGCAGATCATGGGATTCTGAAAGTCCTCAAGCGTCTCAAACTGCAATTAATGCTGTGCTTTTTTTTTTTTTTTAATTCTGTCACACAGAAAAAAGAAAAGCTAACCTGTTGGACCAACTTACAAATACCAGTGGGACTATAATTGGAGTGACTTCTTGCATTGTGATCATCCTCATTGTTATCTCTGTTATAGTACAAATCAAGCAGCCTCGTAAAAAATTTGTCCAAAGGAAAACAGACTTTGATCAAACAGTGTTCCAAGAGGTATTTGAGCCTCCTCATTATGAGTTATGCACCCTCAGAGGGACAGGGCCTACAGCTGACCTTGCTGATGTTGCAGATGACTTTGAAAATTATCATAAACTGCGGAGATCCTCTTCAAAATGCATTCATGACCATCACTGTGGATCACAAGTGTCTAGCATTAAAGGCAGCCGTAGTAACCTCAGCACAAGAGATGCTTCTGTCTTGACAGAAATACAACCCCAGCCTGTAAAACCACTCATTCAGCCCATGAACAGGAGAAATATCCTTGTCATGAAGCATAGCTACTCACAAGATGCTGCAGATGCGTGCGAGATAGATGAAATTGAAGAGGTACCAACGACAAGTCACAGGCTGTCCAGACATGATAAAGCTGTTCAGCGGTCAGTATCAATAGATTTTTGATGAAGACTATTGTGTAAGAACTTGATTACCCAAACATATCCACTCTTTATTCTGTAAAGACATATTTCTTCTTTATTTATTGTTTAAATTTCTGTTTCCTGATAGCACATACCATTGTATTATCTCTCTCTTCCTGTCTCTCTTTCTCTCATCTCTGTTCCTGTTTCCTGAAGGATCCTGTATTTCAGTTTTACATTTCTACTTTATATCTTTCTTTTTCCTTCACCATTTTACACATACTCACATACATACAGAAGTCAACAGATAACAGGTATAATTTTTAAAAACCAAAGATTCCGTGTGAATCTCACTTTTAGAAGAGCCACATACATGTGATTCCCTTTTAACTCAGGTGGCCTTGAGTATCATCCGCTGTTGGTCAGATATCTCTAAATTAATACATGAATAAATAAAAACATACATATATTCATTTTGATGCATGGCCAATAATGAGAAACATAATTCTGGGGTAAGGAAATCCCTTTTCACATAAAACATTATTTTTCATGTAATGAATTTCAGTATTCCCAAACTTTACTGTAGCTGTTCCATTATTAATCACAGTGTCTTGGTTTGTCATGGTAACATATATATAGATAGATAGACTAGAACATGAGACAACGTAATGAATAAAGAAAACTCATATATTTATGCATAAGAATGTAATTAAAAGGAATCTTTCTAATCAATAAAAAATTGTCAAATATTTGACAAAAAAGTCAAGCATATTTTTAACAAAAGAACTATTTCTACTATATATTGCACTTTTAAAGACTGTAAATACAAATGATTATAAGTTTACAAGTACAAGAAAAAGAAAAGCAGATGAAAAAGCATTTGTGAGCAATTTATTTAAAAAAAACCCACCCACTGAAACTTTTTATATGTATTTGTATTTTTCATGAAAGCATTATTTATGCGGTTCTTGTTACTGTTTACATGTCCTCCATATTTTCTTTGCACATTAATGCATTTCTGTCTCTTAAAAAAGTTGATTATTTTAATCTAATTGCATGCCAATGTAAATTGCTTCATTAATATTGATCAGATTATCAAGTTATACTGTTAAGTATCTATATGTATATTTTTTTTTCTATGCAAACATTATTATTTTGAATGAAATAGCCATAACATTCCAGGTTCTGCCTCATTGGGTCTCTAAGCAAACATGAGTCTGAGTACAACACAACTAGGGTCTAAGAGACAATACTGAGGTAAGTGAACATACCTTTACAACAACTGAACAATTTGTTGCTTTTCACTGTATTTGTTATATTGCTAAAATGCATGTTAGTTCTCAAATTACACGTCACCTTGTTTGGAGAGAGCCATGCTTGAATAGGGAGAAAATTGAAAGATGGATGAACACTTTTAACAGTGTAAACAAAGCAAAATCTGTTAATTCCTTATTCTTGAAAGCTTTATAGTTATCCCTTAGCTAAACATAATCTTCATTCCAAACACTTTATAAATACAGTTGCTTTGCATGGTTCTGGTGTTTTGTTTATTTTTTTATTTATGAAAATGAAATTTAGAGTCCCGGCATATGAAATAACATGTAAAACCTTGTAATCTAATCCAAGACAGGAAGATGTGGAACTATCTATTTTCTCTTGTTATTAATCCAACCTACTGAGGTGTTAGGGGAAGGGTATGTGGTAGTACTGAGAAATTTAGATATTCTGTAGCATTAATGTTAATGTTTGCAAAGTAAACTTCCTTTTTTGAGTCTTCTCCTAGGTTTTTTATTTTGCATAAATTGTTATCAACACTTAATCTTAATAAATATAATCTCAGATGTTTATAATGGAGTTATAAATAGCTGCTAGTTTGTCAATCTATATATGTGTATATATCTATATAAAATTAGGTATGTGTGTATACATGTTTATATGTATATATGTCTACAGCAGTTTTACTGGGAAAGAATCTATTCATGCTTTTATTGCTTCTAGATTAGGTAAATATTTTTTCTGTATTTTTTCTCACAGGAAGAACATATTTTAACTTTGTTTTGCTTTCAGACAACTATTCCTGCAGTCTTTCAAATTCTGAATGGAAAAATCTACAGTGAATTATTTCAGTTTCTGAGTGGACATGTTTCTAGTTTCATTTTATTGCCTTTGTCCAAACCCAAGAAGTACAGACATATCCCACTTCCTTAGCAAGGCATTCCCATTGCACAATAACATATTTATTTTCTAATTGGGCTGCTGGCCGCCAAGTGCTCCTTAGTTTTTAAATACATTTGGAGATTTGCTGCAAGCCTGAAGAAGAAATGAGCTCCTGAGATGTGTCCTTTTTTTTTTTTTCAGTTCTATTTGATATGTTTTATGTCTGTTGTTTACTTGTATGTTGCGTGATATATAAGAGAAGATTTTCATTGAACTTTTGTTATATGTGCATTGTTTTCATTATATAGACTGCTTGAGAATAGTGCGCTCCTGGGTGATTTTGAACATGCTACAATGAAATGTGGAACTATCGTCCTTGGAAACACCAGCTAGAGGTTTTATGGACTCTCTGACCAGCTAGTCTCATATCATGACAAAATTCAGCAGTGTTGAGTAAAATTACTAGAAGGCAATAAGACTTTGGTTATTATGCTTATTGGTCATTTCTCTTTTTCTTTTTCTCTCTTCTTTTTGTTGCAAGTTAAATTCCCAATTTCAGGAACAATTTATTGAAATCAGGTATTTAGCCATTCATAATCTCTTCAATAGAAATGTTTGTTGGATAAGCATCTAGCAATATGACTGAATTTGACATTGAGAAAATAATCTGCATGCATGTTTACTGAATATTTGAGTTGGCAAAAAAACCCTTTATTAGATACATTGTAAAAAGCATGCATTCACAATTACTGCTGTTACTGTTCCATTTCTGTGTCATATGCTTGCTACTTGTAACTTTTTATATAAAAATACATAAACCAATGTATAATAATTTCTTACCTTGAGTTTAATGGCAATGTTTTCTTTTACCAAATATACAAATCTTGTATAATTCAGAAGATTAAGTTCAAAACGTAGCTTCTAGGAACTTGAAACACAGGTACATCATCAGAGAATCAACTGTCTCTCATCCCTCGCTTACTGAAAAGCAAAGTGCTTTTTTTTTTTAATTATTTAAATGAATTCATCATACCTAAAGTTGATGATTGCCTAATTTCAGTTAAAAGGTTTCTGGTAACCTTTGTATTCAGTTCTGTACTCTTAACTAATTTATTTCCATGGCAATTAGTAGGAGGTTTGCTTCAGTGTAGCAGAGATTTTTATCAGTCATACAAATGTTATGGCTGGGCTCCAGTTTTAGTGCTACAAATATAAAATGTTTCCTTATGCAAGATAAACTCGAATTCATAATTCATGCTGTAAACTTTAGTAACCAACAACAAAATCAAATTTAAGAGGTTACATTATTAAGGAATTTTTGTAGATTGAAAAGCCACAATTATGTAAAGTTGGAAACTCCCTCATTTAAGAACTCAATATGCATAAAATCATAGTTTTATTACTGTTTAAAGTGTTATTTTACAAATTCTGTTTCAAAACAAATCCCAGTTGCTTCTTAAACATATTGCGTCATTCATGGTTGTTAGGTTTTCCTACATAAAAATTTTGCTAGTTTTATTGGAATATTCCATGGATCTTCCCGAAGCATAAGTAGCTGGGTAGAGACTGAAAGATTGACACAAAAAATAAGGTGATCTATATCACCTATTTAAATATATGATACATAATTTGCATAATTAAAAATACAGGTAATCTGATTTATACAAAACAATTTCTACAAATGTGATTTACCTTCTTTTTTTTTGCATACTATATTTGTAATGTATTTGACATAATTTGATTTTAGCTTGATTAATTTGTTTGTTATCACGTTAGCTGCAAAAAGCAGTCCTCCCTTGGCTGCAGTCATTGAGAGTCATGGAGTCATCTTTCAGTTGTATGAACTTTTTAGCATGTATTAGTAGTTCATTTACAAATCAATATCTCTTACCAAGTTCATTTACTTTATAAGTGGTTTTTTTTTCTTAATCTTTCGAAGACTTCTCTCATGATCCTTTCTTAAGTATATTATTTGCCACATCCATGCATCCATTATAAAATCAAGGAAGAACGAAAGACATCCTGAAGGAAATAGATAAACATGCACACACATTTATGTATATATGTAAGTATTTGCTAATGGAGATAGTGTATAAATAAATATATAAGGAGAAATCTAAATATGTGAGTTCAGATTTGAATTAATTGTATTTGTCACCCAGGGAAATGCTGAAGCCTTGGATTTTAAAATTGCTGTATGTAAGTGCCTAAATCCCACTGAAACACAGAGTTGGTCTAGTCCCTCCTAGAGAAGCACACAATGAAATACAATGATTTTTCCAGTGAAGTGTTGACCTGTATAAACAAAGCAGGTCAAACAAAGTGAGAATGGTAACGCTTACTTGACCTTGGAAACTCCTTTAGAAACAAGTTATCTAATAGCTAGGTATAACCTTAAACGGAACCACTATTTTAAGTGACAAAAGATGTGTATATTAGGGGAACAGGGTCAAAGTATAAATTTTTCTATTAAAAAATAAAAATTAATTCAAATGCAATTAAAGTCTTACAACTGAAATATTTAATTTCAATTAATTTTATTCTGTATATAGTCAGTGTAAATATTAGCCAAGTCCAGTATACTGCAAACAGTAAATATAGATAACTTTTATTGAGTATCACACAATAGCAGAATATCTCAATGTGATTTATAAAACTCAAAATATTAAAATAAAAAGGGTTGTTTCTTAAAACAAATATTTTGCCTTTCCTGTGAGTATTTTTTATTATTATACAGCCACTCTTAAAAACAGAAAGCAGTTCAAGCAAGCTAGTTCAAACAGACAAGGTAGTTTAAGCAACTTCAAGTTTATGCAAGTTCAATTAGCTGTAAAGAGAATACTAAAACCTGGTATTTGACTACGTATTGTAAGCGAGGTTTAACCTATTCTATTCCACCTTTTTCATTTTATGGGAAGAAAGTTTGGCTAATTAACACAGCTACATGTGTTCTGTATAACAACTTAGTAAATTACTGTAGATTAGCTGAGCTGGTATTAGCTTCATGCATTTTACCTGATGTTTGCCTTAAGCTAAATCTAAGAATGTTATTTATTAGATTATTTTGGTTTGACTGGTACAATGTGTGTGTGATGTCTAGCTATGTTGACAGTATGCTTATTTCTTACATATTTTTTAAAGGGGAGGTTTTTTGTTATCACAGTGCATTACCATATTGTCACAGTTTTTAGGGGGGGTAGTGGTTTGTTTGTTTGTTTTGTTTGTTTGATTTTTTTTTTCTCTTTTCCTGTGGGCATAGTGTTATGTACGTATTTTTCTTTTAGGCTGATAGTGTGCACAACCACTCCCAGGCATTTTCCTCTGCTCTTGGAAATAAGGACTTTTCGGTTTGTGAAGTCTTTTCTGCACCATCATTTAAAAATCTCAGGAAATCCAGTTTGTAAACCATTCCAGTGTAAACCTTCATTATCCTCCTAATTCTAAAAAAACCTCTTGGGGGAAAAAAAAAAAAAGTCTGAGTAGTGTTAGTACCTTGTCCTTCTATTTTTCTCCATTTTTATGATGGAGTTATTCTCCTGAGCCTAACAATGATGTAACCAATGGGAAAGAACAGAGAAAGCAGAAATGTTTCCTGCTAAAAAAAAAAAAAAAGTAAAAAAAAAAAAAATGAGGCCAGACAAAGAAAAGAAACAGAGAAAGGTATGATAATTACAAGAAGGAAGGATTGTTGCTCCTACTCACTCACAAATTGGCAGACGCATTTAGGACAAATTCCTTAGCCACAAAATGAAAATGTCTGACTGCCCATGTACAACTCCAAAAGATACTTGTAATACCTGTACTTTATAGAACACTGTCCTTCAAACAAGAAGCTGGCCCTTTTGTGTTTTCTTGTCTTCCACTTTATGTGCAGTCTCCCTGCTACCACAAAGATATTCCAGCGAGCCAGCTGAGGGAGCACAGCTGAAAAACTAAGTGATACAAAGGATGAAATCTGAACCATTCAAAACTCTTTAACGCAAAAGTCCATATCTGATTTAGAAGTCTTTTATCTCCTCTTTCCTGACTCAACATTTGATGTGAAGTCCCCGACTCATGGCCCCATTGCTCTTCTTCATCATTACCTTAGCATCATCTCTCTTTTCTTTTTGATGATAACTTTACATATTTATCACTGCTGCATTTCATTTCTGTCACAGTGAATTTAGTTCTGTTCCCTCCAAATTCACTGAAAATGCTGAAATTTTACTAGCTGACTGACCCTGTGTTATCTTTGCATCCACCTGGCTCATTCCCATCTATCACTTCAGAGCCATCTTAACCTTACCTTACCTGTAAACAGCAAAACGAAAACATGTGATTGCAGCATATCTTAATTACCTTTAATTTATGCAAGACAACAAAAGCTATGAAGATGCATGGGAACAGACTGGAGTATGGGCTTATTAGGGACACTGGATTTGTATTTTAATGCCTGTGTTTCATTGTTGTCTGGGCCATCTACCTCAGGTATGGCATGCCTACTGCTATAATCGTACCTCAATGTGCCACAAAGAGAACTCACCTCCACTCCTTTTCTTCTACCAGTGATAGCTGCATCATCAAGCCAAATTTTGTTTCAAGCACTTTTATTTTTCCTCCCATGCTGTATTTATATTAGTACATTCCTTCACACAACATAAATCACTCTCCTAGCCTCCTTCACGTGCCTAATAAAACACATTTAAGCTGCACAGCCTGGCAAACATCTGCTAGTAGTGTGGCAGAGCTATCATCAGCAAGGTAAGAACATCAGCTAACAGAAGAAGCAGGAGTTACTGCTTCCCTCCATTTTTTAACCCAGGAAAAGGAATCGTGCTGATCTGCAATCTCCCAACAAGGTCACTGTAGGAAAAAAGGGAAGCTGCCATCCCCTTCAATCAACAAACCATAACTAGCAGTAGAAAAGCAATCCGAGCAGCCCATGATGAAAAACTGAAAAAAGCTTTCTCAGATTTCATTACCCAAACTGTCCTGACCAACACTGTACAGCAGCATTGCACCTCCTAATTCTCAGATTAAGTGAAGACTGAAGTGCAGTACTCCTTTATCCCAGGAAGCAGGATGCCATAACTGTGAGTACTGATGCTATTCAGGGCTCTGGATGTACTTACAGCTGTTTGCACAAATGTAGGCAGACAAAGGCTTACGGGGCCTACAGTGGCAGGCCTGTGCTGCCACATGCAGTGGACAGCTCTGCAATATCTAGTTACTCAGAGCTTTTCAGTTTGCCATTCTTTATTCTGTCCTCCTTCACTCCACTGAGGGACATACTAAAAGCACTCAGCTATATCTAAAATGGTGGTTTCATTGGAAAGTGATTACTTGGCATATAATTTAGTTGGATATGAAAAGCATCCATGGCACTTGCTGCAGATACTGTAAAAATAATAATAATAATAATAAATAATGGGGGGTTTTGCACTGGTCCTAGGTACATGTATCTGGTTAAATGAGCCATTCAGCTGCATGAACTTCACCTGTAAATGAAGACACCTTCCATCTGAGATTTTTCTAACAAAACCGCAGGGTATGATTCATGCTCTGCTCCCATTATCCTGCTAGATCCTGCCTTTTCCTGGGTTGAACAAAAATTTAAATTAGGAAAAATCAGTTTGTTAAAAGCGAATAGTTTTCACTGTCTTTAGTGAAGCACAGAACACAATTTACTTTGGGGAAGGAAAGCTTTAGTCCTCATTTCTTGCTTAGTGCTATAGAGGGGCTTTCAGCATCAGTGAAAATACAGGTGAGCTGTTCCTTCCCTTGGTTTGACAAATCAATGATTAAATGCTCTACACTTAACTGACCCATGTAAGTGAGAAAAGGAAGTAAAACAGGTAAAAGAGAATCTCAGAAATATAACATAATCATATTTTCGCAGTGATCAATGCAGCAATAATATTTTTAACAGTTAGAAGATCATCAGCTGAATACTTGGTTGCTACACAAACCAAATCCTAACCTCATTTTTATAACAAATTTTGTATTATCATAAAATTTAGTTCAACTGAGGAATATAAATTATTTTGTATTTGTATACCAGTTTACAATTATAAATCTAACATTTGAAGATCTGTAACAAAGAGCCGATACTCTTTATTTTGGGACAGACATTTTAAGTATAAATGATTTTGCTGGCCCAAAAGAATTACTCTTTTTTTGTTTGGAGTTGAGTCTCTGCATTTTGAGTTTTCCTTGCCAAATAGAAGAGGTTTTTAATTCCTTTCTAACTTTTTCATTCACACATTCTACTGACTGTTTTGATGTAGAAAACACCCATGGGTTGATTTTGTTTGATATTCTGAGTATATCTGGCAGCTCTTTAGCAATGAAACAGTACATTAAAGCTCTGCCAGCAGGAGGAATTTCTTTGACTGTTACCTAAGTTGCATGGCAAAGATGCAGGACCAGAGATTTGTGCTGTCATTTGAGAGTCACTTTAGTGACATAAAAAAGCTTAATAGCTTTCAGTGTGTTGGTGGAAAGTCTACACCAATTTAGGCATTGAGCATTAGTCAGCTAGTAATAAATTATTAGAAATAATATGAATGTCATCTCCATTTTTTATTATTGCCATCACATTGATGATTGAAAAAGCATGATATTAATATTGGAAACTTTCAGTTCATAGCAGAAGGGAGCAAAGATAATGTGACATTACTACTATGTATGCTAGGGTTTTCAGATCTGTGATTCTTCTTAAAATCATTTAGAATTCTTAGTTTTACTACTCCTCCTCCTTTTGTAATGCAAACTTTGTACTCGTTATACATCTATTGGGTTAACATATCTTTTGCAATTCAGTAGCTTATCTTGATGAGGACTCAAAAAAAATATTTGCCATGATAAGATATAATATACAGCTTTTGTTACAAAAAGCTATCAGATGTTGTTGGAATTTAGCTGAATAACTTAGCGTGCTGCTGGAAAATGATTACATCCAAGATGAGTAAAAATAAAAAGAGGAAAGTAGTCTGGAAGCTTTGCATGATTTTAGTTCTCTAAGACTTAATTATTCAACTGGCTTTGATCAAAAGACAGAAATCTCAACAGGCATGAACTTTTATGGAAATCTCATCAAGAACATAACATTTATCTAGCATAAAGTTTTAAAAACACATCTGTTTGGAGTATATAGGGAAAAGAAAGGGAATATATTGAAACTTTTTAATAGTTTGAGAAAATGAGTGGTTCTTCTATCTCAGAATTAAATATTTTGGCACAGGCTCCTTTCCATAGAATCTGTGCACCATGATGAAGCAGACATTTAAAAATGAGGTAAAAAATGCAGTCTTTGAGAAGCAACAGAAGTAGGTAATAGTAGTGAAAAAGCTTGTAAGTATGGTGTGTGATTCTGAACCTAGTAAATGGTAGCCTGAAATTCTGAAAAACTTAGCATCTCCATGCTATAAGGTCTCAAACTGATACATATGAAAGAGTAATATCCAATGAAGTCACAAGGAAACTTCTTTTCTTACTGAGGCTCCAGTCTAGCTCCTGAATTGGAATCTTGTCATCCAGTCTGTGAGGGTGGGTTCACCATCCCTTGCTGCTGATGGCACTAAATAGGTTGATTATTCAGAGGCAAAGCTCTTTGTGAAAGACCTGTTGTGATTTTTGCTTGCACTGCAAATTCCACCTTCACCTGTGATAGTAGTAACAAGTTAGTGGATGATGGAGAGCTTGGCCTAGTTAAGCTTTAACTATGTGTCCGTATTATCTGGATCTGTCTCTACACTTTAGCAGTCAAAAAAGATGTAATAGGGTAGCTAATTTAATTTTAAATCACTCTGCATTTTCTTTAGCATTCTTGAGACTTGTTCACTGATAAACACCCATCTGAAGTATTTCTTGTTGAACAGGGCTCAAATGACATTTAGCTTGAGCATGAAGCTCTGAAGATCAAGATTTTTGTATCTCACTACCCCCACCCTGACATTTATGTAACATTTTAAAGCTCTCCAAGCCTTTCAAGAGCTGTTATTCCGTTGGAAGCTGACTTTTGTCAGTGGTGAGTACCAGCTGGTTCAGAAGGAAGAAGAAAATCTTTGCATCTGAAGATTGCTAATATATTTTCTCAATATAAAGAAGCGTCTGAATACTATAGCCGCATGGATCCTTCTACTGCTAGGGTAGAAACAAAACCTAAAGTTTCAACTAGCTGAGTTTATGCCATATGCCATTTTCAGTGTGTGAAAACAGTCCTTATAATCCTCAGTTTTAAAGTACGTGCAAGAGAAAGCAGAATCCAAAGGAGGCTGCTGAGAAAAAAAAAAAAAACATCCAAAACTGCAACACTGGTAAGTAAATAAATCACTGTACACTTGTGCATAAAATTTATGTACATTATACAATGGAGTGCAGCTGCTTCTGTTGTTTTTAGACAATTTTCAAATCCTCTAATAAGTTCATGTTTTGATAGGTTTTTAGACCTAGATCAGGTATTGTCTGCTAGAATGTTATTTATGGTTGCTTCATCTAGTTCTATAAATTATGAACTTTCTACATGCCTGAATACTTTTGAAAGTTAGCCAGACAGTTCCAACACCTTCCTCTTCTCTACATATTTTATTGATTATTCAGAAACAGGAACTGTGGTATGGAAGTCCTATTGAGCCTAGTATTGTTTGAAAAATAGGGGAAAAAAATGCAATGATGTAATACAAGGTTACATTCGAATTCCAAAACCACAAAACCCTGACAAAGGGCCTTTTAGAGAAAAGGCAGTGCAGAGTTATTTCTGAGGAGCTTGCATTTGTCCTTTTTCATATTCTGATGTCTAAAATGATAAGCATTGTGAAGGAGAAAGGGAGAACAAAAGCATAATCCAGATTTTTTCTTTCATGTTAATAATAATGCTTATCTGTACATCTACTGCTTGAGTATGTATTGTCTGGAGACAATTCTGTGCTGATACGGGATTTTGGTCATAACATGAAGTGCTGATGCTTATGCAAGCCTCCCCCAAGCTTGTTATTGAAGTTTCATAAAAGCCATTAATACAATAAACATGATTTGAGAATATTACAGCATTTTGCCTGTGCTGTTTTCAACAGGAAATATATTCTAGATTAAAAATTTGCAGGAAGCTCAAGTTTGAACAACAGTCATGAATCTCTCCGCTACCCCCAGTCATGCATGTAGTAGAATTTAATGCAGACTAATTTGTAAAAGTGCTGACATATGCATACAATTTTCAAGCATGGCATGCTTTCCATCACTTAATATGCATATCTCCCAGGTACATGGATGCTCCATTATGAACACAAGAGCTTATATGTCCCCAGACAGCAATAACCAGTCATCAGATTGCTGAAAACTGCAAATGTGCCCAAGATAATGCTGCGACTGTTTGGACTGATATTGCATGAAGAAGTTGGACAGAGAAATACAAAGGAAGGCATTCATCCATTTCCAGATTATTTCATGCTTGGCATTACAAAATGTATTTCAATTGTTATGATGATGAACATAAATTAAAAAGATTTATCAGTTTGCTCGTACTGTTTTATTCTGGGGAAAAAAAACATACAGCTAAAATGTCATGATGCTTAGAAAACATCTGTTCTAACAGATTATGACTAAAGAAACTCCATACTTACTTTATTTTTGTTTTGTAAGTGTTTTTTATGTTTTCCAATCACTCTTGATGACTGTTAAAAGCTGTTAGTCAGGGGAACTTAGTGTCTCAAAGCCAAATTTGCTTTCAGGATAGTTGATGGGTTGGACCCTTACTGGGATAAATACAGAAGGAGCCAAAGGGAACAATGGGTACCTGATATTTCCCCAAGCCTGTGCCATTGCAGGGAGGGGTGGGAAGGAAACAGCCTTGTCTGAAAAACTTCTAGAGGTTTGTTGTTCTCCTTAACCCTATTGTACATCAGAAACCAAAGTACTGTAAATGAAGTCCCTCTTCTGGGTTCTTTTGCTGCCATCAAAAAGAATATGAGAGAGATTCAAGCTGTCCAATATTCTTCTAATTTATTACTAGGTGATTGTTCATCTGCATTGGTTTTCTTGAAATAGAATTGGTCTCTGCTTCTGAAACCAATCTCCCTAGTCTCAGCTCAATCGCTGTCACAGATTACCAAAGTCAATGAAGTGGCAGCAACCAGTAGCAGCTGGAGGAATATGACCCCCTGAGATGCAGTTGTTGGCAAGGAGAAATGGAGGTCTTTTCCTGATCTGCTATTACTGCTCTTTCACCACTAACAACTGATAAGTCATCTTGCATCCAGTAAAAGGGAGAGAAGGTTTCTTTAGGTAGCTCCTCCTTATATGAACTTGCACCTTCTGTGAACTTACAGCAGGCACTGAGTAGCATAGGGGACTGCAAGCACAAGGGGATGTATCTTTTTCCCTCAACTAATTCTCTTTTGACACCTCAGGTCTTAGTGTAGGGCAGGTTTTGATGCTTCAGTAGGGCAGTCAGTTTCTCTGAAAAGACTCAGTGTCCAGCATTCTTATTTCAATGAATTAATAGTCGAAGTTATTTTCCTCATAAGTACTTACTTCTTTTTGATTCAGGTAAAAACAAACTCAACTACCTTCATCTGTGACAGATATCAATAAATTTTTCTTATTTCTGTCTGCTAAAATGGGAAGATGAAGAGAAGAATGTAATATATTTTATCTGAAGTCAGTTCTTAATTCAATTAGAGCTTCATCTCTGCCCAAATGAACTTACTGGGCTTTTTGCCACAGACTTTAATAAGGTTAGAATCAGACTCATAATCCACAGTTTCTTACTTCTTCCAGATAACCAATTAAAATATTAAATATCTCAGGGTGAATGCTTCCTTCTCATCTACCTGCCCCTTGATAATGTGTTATCACTTTTTCTTCGCCTTTCATTAAGTTTTAATTAAAGAGTTCCATTGTGCGTAGGTAAAGGGGGGCTGTTTTATTTTAAAACTTTAGAGAAAAGATTCAGTTTAAAAAGAGAAAAAAATGTGAAAGTGTTTTTTTTCTAGTGGAGGCTTAATCTACCAAATCTGCTTGCCTGAGGATGAATTGGGAAATTAGATGATGAATAAGAGATATGACAGCAAGCATGCACTCTCCCCTTTTAATTAAAAAAAAAAAAAAAAAAAAAAAGTCATTTGATTAATAAGAATTTGGTTCTCATCAAGGCTTTCCAGACAAAATAGACCTCCTTTCTATTTCACAAAACGCCCATTGTGAAAACAAGATTAATACTACTGATGGTTTCATTTCTGAAGCCTTAATTGCATTCATATCCATTCATTCTTTTTAAAGCTCTCAGGCCAGTGCTTATTATTTTACATCAGTGACAACTAAAAGTAATCGCTTTTGATCCAGTTTGTGCCATTGGTTTTGTGCCTGACAATGCAGGTGAAAAGAATGTGATACCAGGGACTACAGATCCACATAAGAGTGTGAAGGAAGAGATGTGGGCAAGCAACACTTCTAGAAATATACTAGAATGCTAGTATGTTCTTATACATAGAAAGAGGATATTTACTTTAGTAGTGGAGAGAAGATAGGAAAGAGAAAGGGAATGATTTGGCTTGATTTTCATTCAGATTTGCTCACTAGACCATGTAATTGTTGGATTGCATTCTGTGTACCAGTAGTACTGCCTGGCTGCTGCTTGAACAAATACATATTTTTCTCCTTTCAGGTAGATATTTGAAAATCATAACTTTGGTCTAAGCAAAGATTTTGTACTACAATTACTGACTTAGGCTGTATGTGCAAGGTGAAAAAGGTACTAATTATCTTTCTTTTGTGCAGGTACACACAGCAAGTTGGTAGCTGGTGATCTTTGTTAGGCATCTGAAAAATAAACAAAAATAAGATGTTTACTGGGAGTTAATAGCTGTAGGGAGATAGAAGGCAGAAAATAAAATCTCACCCCATCAACTGACTTGCTAAGTCACTAAGCTATTTCTAACTACATGTAATTAAGTCTACTAACTTTTTTTTATTGAAAAAACCTAAATTACACTGTCTAGGGTGTTAGATGCATGACAGTGATTCCTGTTCCTTGTAAGAATTAAACTGTTGTCTGCCTCCAAGTTTTTCTAATGGCAAAACTGTCCTGTGAATTCATCATGGCCTTGTTTATTGATTTCTCTAGGTGTCCAAGCAACATTGCAGACTGATCTGAAATTTCTGTCTGAAATGAATATTGAAAGATTTAGAGCTGACAAACACCTTTGTCTAATTGTTGACTTAAAAACTATCTTAATATATTAGATGCCATCATAGCATTAACTTTTCTCTCCAGTAAAGGTGTTTGAGCATTTTCCTTTTTCCTTGCTGTAGATGAAGTAAGGAAAAAAAAAGAATTTTTCTCAATACAGCATTGTGCTGTGAAATCTCCAGCAAATCATTTTATCATACTAATACTTTTTCTGCCTGAAAATCAACAGGGAACATTTTCTGTGCATTGTACATCTTGGACAAATTTCAGGGTTTCCATTTCTGCCAGCGTCACTCTAGGGGCAAGAATTTAACATTTGTTTAGTTAAATGAAATGGGAGCCATAGATCAAGATATTATTTGCAATCCAGTGACGCTGGCTAATTTTAGTAGCCCAACTCTATATGACGTGAGCAAGAAGCTGCTAAACCTCGCGTATTGATCTTGATGATCGTAGCTATACCTTTCACTTAGAAAGTGGTAAATGGACGTCCTTGGATAAATTTAAAACCACATCAAAGCAAGTTAGTGCTTTTTATTTAAAAAAAAAAAGATATTCAAAAAAAGTGAAACTTTTTTTTGTCTATAATGGCTTCAGCCAACAACAGGTGACCTACATGAAGTTTCTTCTTTTTTCACATTATCTAGGTGATGGGAGCTTTCATTTTTTTCGGTCAAGATTAAGAGACTGTGATTTGAATAAAAAAGTACTGATTAGATATCAATTTAAACAAGAATGAAGAGATGGAAAACGGTACTGAGTCAAACTGAAAAAAAAAGCCTTGTACTTCATCTGTTCAACAGGCCTGCAATCGGATTAGCTTTTGTGTTACTAAATATTAAATTCTAAGCTGAAGTAGTATATCTGGCCAGAACTTAGACTTATAGAACTTGTTCAAGGAAGAAAAAGAAATAAATGTCACAGACATTTACCTCAGATCAGGTGCTCTTTGATGTCACTCATGACTATGTGAGTTTTAGATGTTATTAAATATGCTGTAGATCAAGGCAAATTTTCCTTTGCCAGAAACAGGCAAAATTTGTAAAATGATCTGTTTATTTTACAGGAAAAAAAAAAAAAATCATATGGATTTCTGTTGGGTTTTTTTGGTTTTGTTTTGTTTTGTTTTTCTTTTAAATTCAACAAAGAAAAGAAAGAGATCCAACCCTCTCCCCCATTTTATTATAATATTCAGGTATTTTGGAGAGAAATACATAAGCCTAAGGTAATTCATACTATGCATACAAACTGGTTTTTCTGTATTTTGGGAGAGTCCTTGGATGACCAAGTTTATACTTATGCACAAGCAAAATAAACCCATTCCTCTGGAAAGCTGGCACATTTTTCTGTGCAGATTTAGGATTTGCTTCCTTTATCTCTAAATTAATTATTCTAAATGACAGCAGCAGGTTTTGGAGCTGCTTTAAGCTAAATATTAGTAGTCAAACAGTATTGCAGAAATGGCTCTGATAAAATATCTGAAGTAAAAGTGAAGGCAAACCTAGCTCTTCTTCAGCTCAAAACTTAGTTTAAATTGTTATATTTCACTGGCTTAGCGGTAGGGTAGTGACATGTCTGCGAGCATTACATAGATCAGTGAATGTGCTGATCTATTAATAATAAATCCTATTGAAATTATGGTAAACTTAAACTGATATTAAAATCTACAGTATACTTTAGAAAGATATTTATTATTAAGTACATGCCAACCCACTATTTTTTAATGAAACAAATAGTAATCAATTGCAAAAGGAAATTGCTTCTACTTTTGAGCCATTCTTGTCAGTATGAATAGCCAAGCTAAAATAGTAAGTATTACTAATAGCATTTTAATGAAGTGTGAACCGAGGATAACACTAGAGCTTTTTTGGAATGGCTGATCTGTCCAGTGGTTTATCAGAAATACAAATTTTAAACAGTACAAGCACAAACTGTATTTGTTTCAAATTTTTATTATGTATAAATCTAATCATAATGCAGATTTTTTTATCTGTTTTTAATTACACTGTAGTAATTCTATCCATTTTCTGTCTATCTGTCAAATCTTGTTCTAATATAACATTCACACTTCATATCTGCAAGTTCTGAAAACTTTAAGCTGTTATTATTTGTAACGTTAATATCTATCTGCCACTTTTCATTGTTTATGAACTGGTTGTGCTCTGTTGTACAAACTGAGAAAACACTATGAGAAACCTTGTATCTTACCTTGTCTGCTTGTTAGTTTAAAAATACAACCAAAAATCTAATATAGTTAACTGCACTGTAATTTTTTGATTGATCAAATCAATGCCTACCCTGTGTTTTTGAAGCATGCACTGAACAGCCTGTATTTCTTTGGTTTCTCTTGTTCTTGCTGTTTTCTTGTTAGGATGCCTAAGGATTTTGACTGAACTGGTGGGAATGAATATAACTAGGAACTGGAAATGTCCTCAGTCAAGGTTTTCTTATCACTGAAAATGACCTTGGCTTCACCTTTCAAAATCCAGTGAACAGCAATCTAGAGTGAAATTGTTCTGCTGAAATTCACAGGAACTTAGGTACTCCAGGCTACTGGAAGGACATCTTATTATTAATCCTGCATTAATGAAGACATTGGATCTAGGGCATGATCCAGAGCCCACTGTAGTCAATGGGAGTCTTTTTCCATTGACTTCAGCGGGGTTTGGATCAGGCCTTTACTTCCTAAAATGAACTGAATCCCAGCGGAATTCTGCTATAAGCAAGTGGCATCCTTTCCTGAGATCTTAGAAGATGCTGAAGACACCAGTCTACTCATTTTTTGCTCATGAGTATGGCTATGTGTATGGCTCATTTTTCATGGGGAATCCCCAGCTTATCTTCAAAGTAAAAAAAAATTTAAAGTCTAAGCATTGCCAGTCACATTCAAAATAATTTGTCTAGAAAACAGGACTTCATATTCATATCATAAATTGATAAATTATAAGAAACAATGTAGAAAAATTTCTGTGTGTCTTAGTTCCCAAGGGGAAAGTGCAAATTTAAGTTTAAAACTCACAGAAGTCTAGCATATGAATCCTTAAAACTCAGAAATAAAAAGCAATATCACTAGAGACTTCATTTTGTGTAGCAATGGCTGTAATGAAAACTAATATTAACAACATAAAGTAATTGATTTTTCTATTGGAGTGACCATTTTCAAAACTTCTGTTTTTGTAAAAGGGGTCTAAATATGCTACAAAATGGAAAGAAATTAAAGGATTTATTTAAAAGGAACAAATAGTAGGGGGTTACAAAGTTCCTGTTTTGTTGTTGTTTTTACTGAATAAGTTTGAATATTTTTTTTTAAATTAAAGAGCAAGTAGAAGAAATTTAAATCCTTCCCTACCTCTTGAACCTGTGTACTTTCCAAGGAAAAGTTCTATTTCAAGTCATGTAAATATCTGAAATCCTGAAGGCCTGAGAACATAGTCTGAGCAATGACTTCAAGGCTTTTGGCTTCATAGGCTTGATAAGTTACGTGATATAGGTACATAGACATCTGCAGGACTGTCTCTGTCTGAGCTAGCTGCTCAAGATTTCCTTTACAGATAGCAACTTTGTAGCAGAAAACTTATGCTCATGCAGTTGTTTGAAGTCTGTCTGATGAGCTATGCCTCAAAACTACCTCTGTCTCTCCACTCATTATGAAAGGAATAAATGTGACGACTCAAAACACATGTATACATTTGCGTGTATGATTTGCATCTGCCTTTCTTCAACTGCAAACTGAGAACCTTAAAAACCTTGTGATCAGGACTAACAAAAAGCCTACAGTCAAGGCTAGAGGTTCAGGACTGAAGTGGCTGAGAAAGTCTTTTGGCTTCCAGAAATCCTTATTGTAATATTGAGAGGACCCGGACACAGCCAATTGCAAATTCCACAGCTCTAAAACAAATTATTTGCAAAGGAAAGAAGGGGGAGCCTGAAAGATTTCTGTCAGATGTTCAGAGACATCTCACGTCCAGACACTCCTGATGCCTTCTATTTTTTCTCTTTCCATGTGAGGGTGTTCATATCTTCCATTTCTGGCTGACAGCCTAAAGTTTCAGTCAAAAATTGTCATATTTTTAACAGAGAGTTCTGTCCTCCTTTCCTAGGCATAATAAGATGCATAGAGAGAAATGAAATGTTTCTGAAAATTTTGGTTTACCTGGAATGTATACAGAGACTTATCTGTAGTATGTAGATAATATTTGACAAAACTAATAATTTCTAGTGAAAAAATGGTATGGGGCAGATTGTTGGTGCTTCTGAGGCTGTTCTATCCTCTACAATAATTCTATAAAAGTACCGTCCACTGTCTGACAGCAACTGAGCTTAAATGGAAATGGAGTTGCTTGAAAAAATCTTTTCTGGAAATCTAATGATACAGTGGAACTTCTTAAGAATTCTTGCTTTTACATCTAATCCAAATTTCTTTTCCCATTACAAATTGAATGCATTAGTCTTGTTAGCTAAGACAACTTTTACAGGAAAATTTGCAGTCAATGCATTGTAATTTGGATCATTGTTTCACCTGATAATTTGTTTCCTTAGGAAAATGTTACATTTCTTTTTAGATTACTCTTTTCATAGTTCATGTCTTGCTTGATTGGTGTAACCTTTTTTGACACCATTTATGCAGTTTACAGTGTTGTATAGGTCAAAAGTTATCTTTCAACACTGGAAAGGTACATTATTAAGTTTTGAAAGTTATATTTTGTGGGACAAATTGGTATGACTATCGTTTGTAATGCAACCAAACCGTAAATCTGTATAGGTAAATTGGAAATACGGTCTTGAGATTGACTTTGGGCTACCAGTTTTTGAAGATTGCACTTACATTGTATCATTTCCTAATGAATGTTGCACTCACTTGTTCTTTTACAGAGTCTTTTCAGTTTATTATTTTCATATTACCAGTTCTTAGACTTCCTGCAGGAACATTATTTAAAACTGTTAATATATTGCCTGCTGTAATGAATCTTTTTTTCCTCACTTGCAAGAGAATGTTGATGATACGCCTCTTTATATTCTTGAAAAAATACTATGATAACACTACTGAAAAGTTTTGGAATTTTTTCTTCATATCGTGTAAATTACTTCTGTCATCTGTGTTATTAGATTTTAATTCAGTAAAGATGAGTTAACAAACTGTGAAGGGTGCACACTATAAATCTTTCAACAGCTTTGGAAGAAAAGTCATACAAGGAAAATATGTGTGCAAGTATGAATGGGATTTGGAGGATCAGCAGTGTGAGTGACTGATGTTACAAAAGAGGGACTGTATTTAGTTTTATGATGATGAGTTACATCTTCAGCTTGAAAAAGAATCCACATATGTGTGATAATTCAAAGTGACCAAATTACAGGGATGACAATAAACTTACTTTTGTCTACCTAATTTTTTTTCCTTTTCTTCTTCTTTGAAATAACATAGAAATATGAAATGCAAGTGTTCAATCAAGTATGCCGCTGGTGTGGTAAATTGCATGTTGTCCCAGCTTGGACAGTGCGTTCTGCAGAAACTGTATGTTACCTCTAGATCTTCATGTTGTCTACAGAACAATGAAGAGTTGCTGCCATCTTATCTTTAAAATCTTTTACGCTATGTTAGCTGTGTAGATATCTATGAAATTATCACTGTCTCAAATACATCAGGAATATTTTATTGCTAGCTAATTAAGAAAATTAATCAAAAATTATGGGGAATTGAATGTCTATACAGGTTTGTTTTCTGATTGATTAAGGTTTATTTATGATAATAACTCAAAAGCATACAGAAAAAGAATTCATCCTCTCACATACAAAAAGAAAAGGAGTGCTGATATGAAAATTAATTACTTAAATAGGTATTACCCATAGGGATATTGAGTGAAACATTGTTGGCAAACAGTACTGATTACTTTGTACTGCATCTAATGATTGAAATAAGGCTATAAACCAATCTATTACTGTGGAGAGACATCTTTTATGAGTATGAGAGTAATAATGTTGATTTTGTACAGAAGCAATGCATGTTAAGAGAGAAACCGTATCAAGGCCTCTTAGCCTAAGATCTTACACACAGAAAGCAAAATAAGCATCTTGATTCACAGCTGATTGATAGTCTCAAATAGATTTATGTCACTGGAAATTAGTTTCTTTGCTTAGAGTTGGTATATCGCAGAGTACTAGCATGTAGGAATCTTGAGTCTTGAGAACTTGAGAGAAAGTCTCACTTTCCATACTCACCTATGCGAGGAAAAAATTACTGTTTCTTAACTGAGCTGGGGCAATGTGCTACATGCAGACGCGCACTCAGACATCCTCTTTCATACACATTTGAAATATTTGCTATTCACTGTTTTGACGACTCAGTTTCAGTACTTCTGGTTTTATTTTTGAAAAAAATTTTTGAAAGATGTTCCGTGAATTATATGAATAGCAAATAAAGATCTGATTTTGGTATATGTAAAAATAAGATGCAGAAATAGCTTCAGTTTCTTTAGCATGCAGTCCCAGAAACACATCTCTGTGATGGTACAGGCTCTGATGATCTGTAGAAGATGTTTATTCAGCCTGGCCACACACACTTTTGGCCCTGTTAAATCTTACCCATGCAAGCTGATCAGAACTACAGTGGGTCAACCACTACCTCTATTTTGATAGGCACACAGACCTGTATATTTCAACAGTTTCACCATGAATAAAAACCAGATCCTTTGCATGGCTATGGTGGGCCTCTCCTATTACTCCTCTAATGAAACTCTCCAAATGAAATATTTTATAATTGCTTTCTTCTGTATCTTTTATAAATTGTTATCACTTATAAATTCTGGAGCTGAAGTTCTGCATTGTTGTCAACTGCTAAAAACTGCTAAATGAAGTTGAAAATTGTAAATGTCATATAAATATGATGTTGAAGACAATAACTGCAACTATTAATTTAAATTTCAAGTTATCCGGTGTCAGTATTCGACTATCACTTAATCTCTCAGACTAGCACAGAAGGTGGTGACATTATTTTTGGTTTTGGTTTTGGTTTTGGTTTAGGGTTTTTTTGTTTTGGGGTTTGGTTGTTTTTGGTTTTTTTTTTTATAGAGAATACCTGCCCTTATATTTTTTAGGCTATATTAGCTTTGAAACAAAAATTGAGTAGTTTAGCTTTAGAGTGACAGACTAGAATATTTTCATTTCAGTCTGTGCAGCATTAAAATTCTAAACCCTGAGCTTCTAATGTTTAGAGAACAGAGGTTTTAGATAAATTACTTTCTTTTGAATCCACTTCTACATAACACACTGAAAATACAGAACATAATTTTGTAAGTTCACAGGTGAACTATTAAACTTACATTTTGCTTTCTGTCTTTTATAAAGTTTACATTTTGCTTTCTGTCTTTTATAAAGTTATGAGGCTAAAAGAACATAAAGGTTTCAACAGGATTTCTTTATTTTGTCAGGTACTCATCTGTTTGTATGTGTGTTGTTCTTAAATTTCATTTTTGTACTTTATGGCACTATATCTTCCAGGTTTCTGATTTATTTATATTCTAGGAGTGACCCAGAGGAAAAATAGCAAGATGGATCTCATATTACATATTAATTGCCAGAGCTCTGAGAATAAAGCATAGGTGTTTCTATTGTTGTAGGGGATAAAAATGCATCCTTTTGGCTTGTGGAAATGTTGAAAATATTGTATACTTTCACAGTACCATATGGTTTCTAATTACTAAGGCCATTGCCTGGAAGACTGTTTTAATCACTGACAAACTCACATCCAATTTGCATTTAAATGGTTCTCAGATGCACCTAATAGCTTCACAATAGTTGTGAGTAGGGATAAAATTGTGTAGTCCAATCCTATAGAGTAGCTTCACTGGAGTAGCCACTAGCCTGCTGTCTGTATAGAAAATGAACATTTCGGATTGGGTAAGTGTATGTGGCTGTTGTGTAATGACTAGCTACCTTTTACTTCATTCTTGAGAACTGGCTCCCCACACATACACATACACACCATAAAAAGCCTTTATCTTTAACATTACAGACTCTTTCAACTCTTTCATTATAATTTTCCCAGGACTAATACAGTATTGAATGCAATGAAGTAAAATGAATTGCTTCCAAGTACTACAGGTACTGTGACAAAAAAACCCCTCATTTTACTTAGAACAAAGCAAAAAAAATCCATTTATTTATGTAAAGCTTTCATCATAGTACTGCCAATGCAGATTCATTATTGCATTTCATCTAAAATTGAATGAACTTTGGTTCAAATATAAATTCTATTTAGTGCAGATTAACTTCATAGAGTAGATTGTACAAAAACTGCACTTTACTTCAAAGGCAACAGCTTTGCTGTGTTGCTTGTGAATCCTGTGTTGGCAAAAAATTGTTTGGAAAATGTGTGTTACATAAAAATACAGATTTTTGAAAGTTTAGGCAACAACTGAGTAATCCCCAAACTTGTACACTGCTGATCACTGACATACAGAAACTTTTCTTTGAATATTTTTTGAAGAATATGCTTCTGGATTTGGCTATTCTAAGATCCAATGGCCAAAGAGGATTTTTTCTGATTTCTCTGATTTAATGAAGGTGATAAGGTGGCTATTAAGAGATTATGTGACTCTATCTCCATCATATTCACTCAAAGGCAACCCTTAGAATTTTTCCATTTACAGCAATTTTATTTGTTTACAAATTTACTGTAAGATTTTTAAAAGTATTTAATTTTATACTTAGAATACATAAAAATAAGAAAAACACTAACTCCTTATAGTTCCATTATGCCAGCTAATGGCAGGCACTATTAATTTCTGCAAGCTCTTTCTTATTAATTTCTGTTTCAGTGATAGACCAACATATCTATCTGTATTGCTATGGCAAGCTTACGTATTGTTGCTGTAGAACAATTGCAGTGTCAGCAAAAAGCCATATCATACTGTCATCATCGCAAATCTAATGCAGCTATAGGTATTATACATCGGTTTTGTGAACTGTCAGATGAGATGAGCATGTACTGATGTTAAAGGAAATGTAAGATGCGCTGTTAACTGTTTGCACAAAATATATTGAGTTACTTTTTCACTTTATGTAGGTTAGGGATTTAGTCCACAAAAAGAGAAGCTTTTCTGGGACAAAACCTTTGTCCCACTTAAGTCAATGTTAAAAGGTTTACAGGGCAGAACAAGCTTCATTTCGCTTCTGATATTTGCACTCTCTGGAGGCCAAGTTAGTGACTAAACTAAAAGTTAGTGGCAGCTCTCCGGCATCACTCTGTTTGAAAGTGATAGGGGCAAAATTCGCCAAATATGACTGGAGGCAGTTAGGACGGGACTCTTTTTCTGACTGACTGAGCATTAATCATATTCTGAATCAGGAAAATCAGCTGCTAGAATTTCCACCACCCACACTTTTAAAAGAAATATGTAACTTTGCTGAGGCACAGTATTATTATATAACTGGTGGCAGTAGTCCTACAGATGACAGTTCACATTAAAAAGGATGGAGGCCTGATGACAACTGAGAGTGATAGGAATTTTTTTCTCTGACTTCAGTATGATTCTGGAATGAAATGCTGGCTCTACCTATAGTTTATCTACATCTTGTTTTGCTCGGTTTCACTTGCAGTCAGCAGGAAGGCATAGGCCTCCCTAGAGAGTGATTCATTACATCCAAAGTCAAGTGTGAAGTTATGTGATGAGTGATTCACCTGAATTATTTCCTTCCATGCATTTGAAGGGGAATGAAAAACATGACTAATACAGGGAAGTCAAATATCCAAATCTGTAATGAATCTTTTAAATGGGATCTTCAAAGTGCCATGTTGAAAATCTCAACATGACTAAATATAACAGACAAAAATAAGCTTCAATTTAGTTTCAAGATCCACAGCCAAGTTATGCTCAAGTTTTCTAGCTGAGCAGGAGAGAAGGCTGAAAACAGTTTTTCTTGTTAATTCTTGTATCCTATATAAGGTGATTCCTACAGTGCAAGTTGTTTTCTCTTCCAGTAGCACTTTTAAAGCCATCTGTATAAACAGGAAATATCAAGGGCAGAACTACATTGATGTCGGACAGCCAAACTGAGCAGGCATATGTTCTATATTGCTGGAGCAGGCATTATCCTTCCCTGCTGTCTGGGAAGTGAACAGATCTAAGAACCTACGTAAAGACATTGTTTACCCAACATATTGGTATGACTTGCTTGGTTCTAATAAAAAAACTAATTTTGAAATCAGTGTTGTGATGGCTACCTTTAGGGATATATACTTTTGCAGCAATGCTGCAGTAGAAAATATTTGAAATTGATCCTGACTTGAATAAATAATGTCAGAATCTGTAAAGGCTACATCTAATTTCAAGTGCTATGGCTATTGCAAAGTGCCCTGCTCAGGGAAAGGAAAAGACAGTCTAGTAGGTACTGAATATACATGGTGAGTAAATAGAGAAAAGGAAGGGAACTGTAGACCCCCAGATCCAGGTTCCACATCAGGAAAGTCCAGCAATGAAAGCATAGTGCCTACCTTTCATCTGCATTCACCTTTGGCAGGGCTTGGTACTTAGGGGGCATTCAGGGCAGCAAAGCAGCTCATATCTTGGGACATTCAAGCAAAGAAAAGTATTCACTGGAGTTGTCCTACTGAAAAAGAACTGAAATGAAACAATCCTTTCCACATGTTAGACTCGCTTCCTGCTGAGGGCAATGGAGATATCTGAAAATTTGTACAGGAATGTTTGTTTCTATATTTTGAAGGCTGTAAAGCATAGCTGGGAAAGCCCTCAAACTTCTCCTGAGAAATCTTTACCAAAACTACGTCTTGACCTTCACCCTGAATTGCCTAGACAAGAACAGAAATGTGCCATCTGGGAGTGGGGGGAGTTTGGTTGATTGGTTGATTGGTTGGCTGATTTTGTTTGGTGTTTTTGTGGGGTTTGGTTTGTTGTTTTTTTCTCAAGAAAATTAGTTCATTCCACACTACCTCAGCCGTTAGTTTAATATTTATAAATTTTGGAGAGTTTTGAGACCTACCTGGTAAGGAGCTGCAACACACTAAATGTTAACAGAACCTCCATGATTAGCTTAGTTATCACAGAATCATAAAATGGTTAGGGTTGGAAATGACCTTAAAGATCGTCTATTTCCAACCCTCCTTAAGTCAAAGAATGTAAAACTCAATTTTATCTTTAAAGGTTAAAAGAAGTATCGAATTAATGGAAGAGAATGGTTGCTATTGCAGCTTTACTTTCAACCTTTATTAATGACTAACAAAATGAAAGCTGAAGTTCTTATCTTCCTCATTATGGTCTACAAAAGCACACTTTTGATAATTTTATATAACTTTATCTCTTCGCAGAAAAAATATTACTACATAGATTGTGATGAACCAATACATACCAACATTTTTGAGATGTCAAAAGTTTTTGAAATAATGTGACTCTAGCAGGCACAGATTTATAGATCACTAAGTACTGTGTGATATTTTGCCTCTTATTCATACCAGAAAATGTAAAGAACTGCAAATCCTGATAAAGTAACTGGGTAAAGAGCTGATTTGCAATTTAAAAACAGTAAAAAAAAGGCATCCTTGGCAGTACTTGGCATTGATATTAAATTAAACCAAGCATTACAGTCAGTACTTCTGAATATGACTATTGAAGAAGTGGCACAATCACCATGAAAATTCTCAAACTGGACTAAATTTAAGGTGTCTGAATAAGGTTTTGGCTAGGCTTATGTTTTAGTTGATGTACACAGAAATAATGAAGTCAAGAGCTTGTATCCCAGCAGGGCAAGAGTAATGTGCTTAAAGAATGCAGTACGCTAAATTTTACAATACACTGGGCAAAGTGGCGTAAGCAGGGAAAGCTATTTTCCAGTTGGGGAAGACCTATGAATGGCATGAGTTACAATCAAGGAAGGAAAAAATACGTCCTTGGTACAAGACTGTACCAAGCGTGTACCATGAGTGAAGTGATTTCTGGGGCCGTGACCCTGCCACCTGGGTCACAGCACTGTATAACAAAGCAACTATTTTGTTGAAGAAGAGCGAAATATCAGGAGTTGGGCAATTACTGCTGGGATTGAGAGCAGCAGCAGTAGATCTTGGCTGCTGTCCCATACTCTTCTGAGCAGCAAGCTTGGATCTACAGGGCCTTTGCTACTCTTCAGCCCCTTTCATGCTCAGCCTCTCGCTTTTCAGGCAGAAAAATACAGTTCTACCTTTAAAATCTTCATTGTCACTTTCTTTCCTAGAAAGAGACAGAGGCAAATTGTGAGAGCAACAGAGGTATTTTGAGATAGCTAAATCCATCGAGCATTTGTAAAAATTAACTAAATAGCAAGCTTCCTGCCATGTCTGCTCTCTATAAATTAGATTTTTGTGTTTTAAAATGTATTTGCTTTGTATGCTGTTCTTCTACATTTCTTTGTTAATTAAATGTCTGTCATTCTTTAATCCTTTAATCTCAAGCAAAAAAAAAAAAAAAGAAAAATACCCACTAGACATATTTTTCTGTTTTGAATCAAGTTCGTAGTGCAGTGTTATCATCTGAACCTGTTAATTTAATTTTTACTATGCCAGCCTACTTGAATCTGTTTATTTTCATTACCAGTTTTTCCTATTCATCAGTCAGTCTTTTGTAAATTTTGGCAATTTCTGATAAACAGTGGAACAATATCACATGTTTCTCTATACTGAAGAAAGAACTGTGTCACTATATGAAGTATAAAAGGGCATGACTGGTGTGTAAATTAGCCAACAGCAGACCACAGGCTAATCCATTTATTCATTCAAGTACCATTTTCTTCTGGACTTGTTTTGCATCAAAAGCAATTGCTAATGTCTTATATAATTGAAAGAATAAATATTTTTGCTTTATAACATTATTCACTAAATCCAAAACCTCTTTCAAAGTTGAAGAATGATTTCACTTGTTTTAAGGAGTCACTTCCCAGCAGAATTTAATAGTATGTATGTGCATAGCTGCAGAATTTCTTTGTTGTCATTGTCATAGTTACTGCTTCAGTGAGATACATGTCTGGGTACAGTTCTGTGGTCTAGAGAGAAGACCAAGAAAACCCTGTGCATATCTAGTAACTGTGAATTTATGGAAAGTCCTTTCAGTGTAATTTTAAAAAGCTTATTGAACACTGTGAACACACCAAAAGTACTATTCTGAATTCACTTGCATGTAAAAAATTGCATCTGTGTAAAACTGGAATTTAAAACATCATCCACAGTTATCAACTAAATAACTGGCTTGAGATCTGAAACATCATGAGCAAACTTTTTGTAATCTAAAGCAACAATTCCTGAAAGAAATCCACATACTTGAATTAAAATAAACCTGGAATCCAGGTAACAGAATCCTGGGCAGCTTGGTTCGCTTTAAGGTTAGTTATTTGTTTTCGTTTTGATATCATGTGGTCATTCTAGAGTAATCAAAAACTGCAAGGAGTTAATACAGTGTATTTATTGTCGTCTTGATGGAGAGATTTTATGAGACATCTGTGCATCAATAAACCTCCCTGTCGTTAATAATTTGAAGCTGTCATCTCCATGACTCTAACATGCAATACTAAGCTACGTTATTAAAACCCATTTTAATACTTGGCTTGTTATGCCTCCCACCAAGGATTTTAAGATAGCATTTGCCATCTGAAAGGAAACAATTTTTTAGTGGCAGATTTGCCAAGGACATTACAGGGCTCCCAGGAATGTTTTCAAGGAAATATCAATTTGATCAATACTGAAGGAGTTCAGAGCTCTATAAAAATAAGGCAAAGCAGGACAAAGCACACATCACATGAAATAGAAAAAGCTGAAGTTTCAAGAGCAGTTCTTTGTGATATATATCTTCATATGTATAAATTTACAGGTTAAATACAGGAAATGTGTGAGGTAGATTAAATTAGATAAATTTATGTGCACTAAGACTGTCATAAACCTCTTAACACCCTACACCAAGATAAATAAATTCAAGCACCACATGTAAATAAATCTACAACTAGCATCATTGACCTAATTTATTCATTTATAGTCACACATGCAAACAAGATTAAAAACAGAAGCAAAAACAAGGCAAATATTAATTAAGGAACCAAAAAGACCAGCTTAGACAACACATATTCTGGATGACTAAAATTCTGTGAGATGATCTTACCATCTTTTTCTGACAATTTTGTAGTAATTTTGATGTAAATTGACTCAAACAGGTAGTTTACACCTATTATTGACCAATGTTCAGTGTAGGTATTCAGAAGTATCATTGAATCAAAGAATGTATGGGCCAGTACCTGGGCCAGAAGTTACTATAGTTCTAGTTAACTAGAACTGGTTAACAGGACACTGAATTAAAGCCCGTGATGTTTCATAACTTGTATGTTTTCAATGAAATCCGAAAAGTCTTTGAAAGATAAATTGCTTTAGTAAGGGGTTTTCCTGTTTTATTATTTAAAATTAGTGAAGACGAAAGGCATCTAGTTGTGCTCTAGATGAACCAACAAAACTATCAATGGTTCCTTCTTGTTGAGGAATGGCTTGATGAGAAAGGGCATGGCTCTCTGGAGCAGTTGTACAAGCAGACCAAATGCTAGGCTGC